>JAAAKG020176529.1:0-26611 GCA_010014905.2 Druon quercuslanigerum | reverse complement strand
ATTTTTAAACCATTTAATTTAAACATTTTTAATTGAGAAAAAGAACAACTACTTAATATTTAGAAAAATATTACTTTTGATTTAAAATCAGTAATTAAAAACTAAATATTCATCACTAAACTACAAAATTAAACTGTTAACGTTAAAAATTTAATTGTTCTATTTAAAAAAATTTAATTTATAAGTAAAATTGTTGAATTTTGATGTATAATTAACAAACACCTACTATTATCAGAGGAAAAATTCGAATTAGTTGAAGAAATATTTAGAAGTTTAAAAAAAATTAAAAATAAATTAAAAATTTGAAATGATTTCAAATAATGTTAATAAATTTCGGTGGAAATAGTCCACGGACTAATTTAAAAACAAAATATAGATTTTAACAGATTTGGAACAAAAAATTTAGAAGCTTTTGAAGAATTTTGAGAGGCTTCAGAAGAATACAAAAACGTTTTCTAGAAAAATTGAAAATGATTTTTTATTTCGAAAAATTAATTCGAAGCAAACAATTAAAAAGATTTAGAAAGATTTACAAAATCTTAAAAATGAATTTCGAGAATTTTCAGGAAATTTTTTCAATTTGGCAGGATTAAAAAAAATTTTTTTGGAAAAATTCGAATAATTTCAACACATATTTAGAAGTTCTGAAAAAAATGTTAAAATAATTAAAAACTTGAAAAAATGTCAAACACCATGTAACTGTTTTCAGCTTAAAAAAAAAAATTTAAGCATTTTAAGGATTTTTAAACTATTAAATATAAGAATAACTTTTATTTTAAGAAGTGCTCAATTTACTTAAAAAAATTAATCGTTCTATGTTTAATGTTTCTAGCTTAAAATGCTTAAAATGATATAATTTTGAAAACTTTTAAATGCAATGATTGATTCTTCAATTTAGAGCATTAAAAATGATAACGTAGATTTATTTATAATTTTCGAAGTGAATCTGAATCTTTGAACAATATAATTTATAAACATTTATATTTTTAATTTGGCAGTTTAACTGCTCTTAATTTAAATTCAAGCAGCTCCCTTTTTTATTACTTCAAATGAAAACATTTTTGGCTGTCGAGTTTAATGAGTTAGATTGAATTTAAATTTATGGATTGTTTTTTCATTAATAAATATTTTGTGTTAAATTTCCATTTGTATGTGACATAGAAAAATGATTTATTTTTACTATGAGGAAAATAATTATAATTGTTGAAAATAATTATTCCTTATTATTATTATCCCCTCACTTTTCCTTCTACCATTTTTGGTTAAAAACTAGTTTGAAAAATTGAACAACTTTATTGAATATTCGTATTTTTTTAGTTTAAACTTAATCTTTTAACTGAACAAAATTTTTTTGTAGAAAATTGATCTTCTAGTTTTTAAATGCAATTATTTGGTTAAAAAATGTATTTTGTTGATAGTTAGTTTTTTTAGTAAAAATTAATCTTTTTTCTTAAAAATACAATTATTTGGTTAAAAATTCAATTTTTTAAAAAAGAAAACTCCTCTTTCTGGATTGGAAATTCAACATTTTAATTGAAATTTTTTTCTTTTTTTTTAAATCCATCTTTTTTTGTAGAAATTTCATATTTTCTTTTTGATGAAACTTTATCTTTTTGGTTGAAACTGCAAATTTCTTTCAAAAGTGGTTGAAAATTCCTTTTTCTTAAAAAAAAGTGAAACACTTTGCCTAAAAAGTGTTTGAGATCAACAAAAAATGAATTTTTACCCAAAAAAATAAGTTTTCAAAGACATAATTAAATTCTCAGTTCAATAAATGAACTTTTAACTAAAATGATTAACCTTCAACGAATAAAATTATTTTCAAACCATAAAGTTCAATTTTTGTCCGAAAGGGTTAATTTACTACCAGAAAAGACACATTTTTAACAAAATACATGAATTTTCAACTAAAAAAAATAAGTTTTCAATCAAAAATTAAATAGTTAAATTTCATGTTGGAAAAATAATTTTTCGACCAAAAAGAGGAATAAAAAAAATACAATTTCAACGAAATACTGAAATTTCCAGGTAACGAAAATGTATTTTTAACTAAAATGATCAACCTTCAACCATGAAATTTTTAACACAATACATGAATTAAAAACAAAAAAAGTATTGGACCAAAGAAATTAATTACAAATCAAAAATAAAATAGTTATATTATCCATTTTAAAAATAAATTTATTAACAAAAAAAAATCAATTTTCAAAAAATACAAAAAACAAGTATTCATTCAATGAAATTAATTATAAAAGTAAAATAAAATAAAAAAGTTAAATTTTCAGTAAAAAATAAATTTTCAAAAAATATATATACATTTTCAACCCAATGAGTTAATTACGGGCCAAAAAAGAAATTTTGTTAACAAGACATGAATTTTCAACTATAAAAGATAAAGTTTGAACCACAAATAGAACAGTTAAATTTTCAGGGAAAAGAGTAAATTAAAAAAGAACATTTTCAACAAAATAGTTAAATTTTCAGTTAAAAGAAATATTAAATTGCAACCTAAAGGACTAATGTTCTACCAAAAAATACAAATTTTTAACAAAATACATTAATTTTCAACAAAAAATAAAATAGTTAAATTTTTTGTTAGAATAATAAATTAATGGGATTACTTTTCTACCAGGAAATGTGAATTTTCAACAACAAATACATTTTCAACGAAATAAAATAAAATACCAACGAAATAAATAAAATTTCGAACAAGCAGAATAATTTCCAATAAAATACATACATTTACAAAAAAAAGTAATAGTTACATTTTTAGTTAAAGCTTATTTGAAAATAATAATAATTTGTAACAAAGTAAGACGAATTTTCAACAAAATAGTTGAATCCTCAAACAAAACAGATTCATTTTTAATCAAAAAGAATGTCTTTTTAACAAAATTGTTCAATTTTCAACAAAAAAATCCAATTAACTTCAACTTCAGTTTAACAAAAAGTAATATTTTTTCTTTGAATACATTAAGAATATCCTAATATACTTTTTTAAAAAGATACACAATATGGATTTTTCATTCCAGTAAAACTATAAAAACATAAGCAGCTTTAGTATTCCCATTCTGCCAATTTTGAAACATTTAAGACTTTGACCCTATACGATTTTTTCTTTAAAAGAATAATTACCTCCTATTTTTTCCTATAAAATTATATAAATTACAAAACATTAAAAGTCTTGCAGAAATTAAAAAAATAATAATTATATGAAAAAATAGAAGTTAATAACTTTCTCAAAATTTATTATTTTCGGTGGGTATGCCTATTAGAAAAGAAATTATTTTTAAAAAATAGGCACCCTATTGCCCAGACAACTTTATATTTTTCCTCAACAAATATAAAAAATTCTGATTCACTTAATGTAAAATGTGGCAGGCATAAAATAGACATAAACATGCATGAAAATTGAGGAAAAAAAATCTTGAATAAAGTTAAATGCTTACCGTGTGATCTAACCATGCCGCCATCTCACTGAATTCAGATTCCTGATTGAGCTAAGCAACAAATACGACAAAATCATAAAAACTAAAGACATTTATGGCCTGTCCATAAACTATGTTACCAATTTTTGGCTATTTTTTACACTATTTTTAATTTTAACTTATATACCATATTGAATTCAACATGAAACACTTAAAATTCCTACGATTTCAAGTCAAAGTATATTGCATTTTCAATAAAAATAGTTGAAATTTTAATCCAATAGTTAAAATTTTAATCAAATAGTTAAATTTCCAAGCCAAAAAGATGAATTTTTTCGAAGAAAATTGAATTTTAAACCGAACAGTTCTTTTTTTTAAAAAACAAAATTGATTTTTGACCAATTAGTCGAATTTTTAACCAAAACAAAAAAGATTAAAATTCGAATTGAATAAAGTAGCTGAATTTTTGAAATCAAAAATATGGGTTTTCAATCAAAAATGGATTCGTAAAACTTTCAGCTTTAAAAATTAATTAAGAAAAAAATTTAACTAGTTATATTAATTTTCTAACTTAAAAGACGAATTTTCAACAAAAAATGTTAAATTTCCAACCATGGAGGTGAAACTTAAAAAAGTAAATTTTTAATAAAGTAGTCAAAATTTCAATAAATCAGTTTATAATTCAACCAAAAGGATTAAGTTTCAACCAAGAAAAATAAATTTTCTACCATAAAATATGAATATTCTATCGAAGGACGAATTTAGAACCTGTTGAATTAAATCAAAAAGCTGAATTATCAACTAAAAGGTATTGCTTTTGAACCGAAAATAGAATAGTCAAATTTTCAATGTAAAAAATTAATTTTTAACAAGAAAAAAACATAACCATTTTCAACTAGTTGAATCTAACCAAAATCCTCAAACAAAAAGATGAATTTTCAACAAACAAGATTAATTTCAAGTTCAACTTTCAACCAAGTAGTTGAATTTTCATCATAAAAGATTAATGTTCTATCAAAAAACACGAATTCTCGACCAAATTTATTTATTTTAAATAAAAGGTTGAACGTTAAAGCCTAAAGGACGAAATATCTACAATATAGTTTGTTCGAGTAAGAAATATGATTTCTTAACAAATTAATTTTTATAAAAAATAGTTCAATTTTCATAAAAACAGTTGAATTTCAAACCAAATAGTTGAACTGAAACCAAAAATAAGAAGTTCAACAAAAAAAGATCATTTTCAACCGAATGATTTAAGTTTCTACTAAATTGTTTATTTTTTTAACAAAAATGAAAAATTTTCTATAAAAAAATATATAGATATATAATTTACAACCAAGAAGATTACATTTCTAAAAATTGATGAGTTACATTTTCCACCAAAAATATGAATCTTCAACAAAAAAATTAATTTTGACCAAAAAAGTTGAGTTTCTAACAAAATCATTGCATTTTTAGTAGAATAATAAAATTTTTAACCAAATGTTACAACTTTTAACCAAACAAGACGATTTTCGTAAGAAAATAATTTAATAGTAGGTTCTTATTTTTTAATACGATTATTTTGTTCTGACCTAATTTTTATATTTGTGATTATTTTTCGTTTTTTCTTTTCATTCGTACTTGAGAGAAAAAAGCAGAAAAAGGTTGAAAGTTTTCCTCAAAACAGGGAAAAAAAAGATAAATTATCTTTAAAAAATGGAAAAATATTTCGCAAATTGGTAAGGTAGTTTATGGACGGCCCTTTATAACAGATAAGGCATGTACATAAAATAAACTAAACACAGATTATTAACCTAACTTAATTAACAAATTAAAAATATCACATTTTCATTACGTACGATTCTGTCGTTTTCCATGTCACGCGTAATGCGAGACTTTTCTGTAAAGATTGCTTTTTAAAAAAGCTGATACGAGCAGAAATATTAAGCGTGCTATATGAATGATAAAAAAAAAAACAAAAAAAACGCGAGCTGAGCTTTAATGTGACTACTATGAGATGAATAATTATAACTGTGAAATAATTTTGGAAATCAGTCAGATCGTTTAAAACGAAAAAAATAAAAAGCCGTAACATCTAGAGCCGGATTTTTTTGTTTCCAGTCTTTTTTTTAATCCAGGCAACGACGAAGCACTAAAATCGATACTATTTTGCATATTCAAGGTGTCTACCCGAAGGATTTTAAATTCTAGGCTTATTCCCGGTCAATTGTTAGTTTATCACAGTGAATTTAAAAAAGCTCTAAAGATTGGAATAATTACAAAGGATTTTTCAAGATTTCTAAAGATTTCTGATTTAGAAAGAGAGAATTTTCTAAATAAAATTATAATTCTGAGTTGAAACAGCAGTTAATTTTTTGTCGGCTTTTTCCCGGTTTAAAGTAATAAAAAAACTACAAATGAAAGCATTCAAAGTGCAACTGTTGTATTTTGAACTTTTAAAGTTGAAGTTCAAAAGTGTTTTAATTTTAAAATGTTGTATTCAAATGCTGAATATGCTACTAAATTTAGAATGTTTAACTTTTATAAATTACGTTTAACTTACATTTCAAAAAAAAATCAATCAAGTGTAAAAATTTTGAAATTATATTATTTTAAGGAACTTTAAGCTAGAAACATTAACAAATGAAAAATTGATTTTTTTTAACTGAGCACTTCTTGAATTAAAGCTAAATTATTTTTATTTTAAATAGACGTCCTTGAAAAGCTTCAAAATTTTATTCCTTAATCATGAGAAATCGAGAAGTTGTTTTGAATTTGTTCAACTTTAACATTATTCTTGACCTTTCATCAGAACTTCAAAATAACTTTTAAAATAAATTTTTTCTAAAATTTTTAGAAAATTCTGCAAATTCCAAAATTTTTCTTAAAAGTTGAGTCATTTTTAAATGCACTTAGAACTTTTAAAAAGATTCAAAATTAATTTAAAACTTGAAATGAAATAGCCACATCCTAATTTTTAAAAAATGTAGAATTTTGCAGATTTCAAACAAACAATTTAGAAACCTTTCAAGAATTGTGAAAGACTTAAAAAGAACATTTTCTTAAGCTCCCTACGCAAACTGAAAATAATTTTTATTGTTGAAAAATTATTTTAAGAGGACATTTAAAAAATTTTTTAAAGATATTTATCGATTTTTTTCTACAATTTTGAGAAAATCATAGAAATTAAAAAAAATTTCCTTAAAAACTTCCAGATTCTTTGTTGACAACTTTGTAAATCTTTTAGAACCTTTTTAAATATTCTCCTAATAACATTTTTCAAAATGAAATATTTTTAAATTCCCTAGGAATCTAAAGGACATTTTTTTATTCTTTTAAAGCCTTTCGCAATTCTCGAAAAGCTTCTAAATTTTTTGTTTAAAATCTGCAAAATTCTACAATTCGGATGTGGCTATTTTCACAAAAATTTCGGTACGAATAGCTAACTTTTGTTCGTAAACACACTTTGTTTAAATTATTTGAAATCATTTCAAAATTTTAATTAATTTTGAATCTTTTTAAAAATTCTAAATATCTCTTCGAAAAAGTTTATTTATATTATTTTATCAAAGTTTTTTTAACTTCAAACGCTTTTAATTTTTAATTGTTTAAATCTTCAAGATAGCATTTTAAAATTCTTAAAATTAAAAATATAATCTTAAGAATACAAATATAAAATGGAAAATTGTTTAGCTAAAAGATTTTCGATTTGTGCATTTTAAATGAAATAATAGCAAAATTGAAAAAGATAACAATAATTAAGCTAATTATTTTTAAAAAACTGTTTAAATCGAAATTGAACTGATTTTTCTTCTAAAAATTTGTAAAATTCCCAGGCAATAAATAAATTTAATGGCATTTTCCGGTTTGTCCCGGTCTCAAAAAATTCCTGGCAATTTCCCGGTTTCCCGGTCCAGCGGCCACCCTGAATAGAGAATTTTGTAAAAGAATTCTAACTCTAAATTAAATTTTTGTTTTAAATTACGTTCTTCTAAAATAAAATATAAATCATTTAAAAAAATTCATGTGCCATGTCCAAAATGCTCTGTTCCAGGTCAGAATTATATTTTTATTACGAAATTTTCTATTATAATTTAGAAATATAGCGATTCTTTTCTTCTGAAATTTGAAAGAGATAAGTTTCAAATTCTGGCCAATTTTTATTTGCAGCAAAAAGAGAATTTTTAATTTTAAACAAATTCTGATTCGGGACAAGAAATTTTCCAAATCTGAGGGATTCTGGCTTGAAACAGGGATTTTTTTGTAAATTCTCTTTTCTATAAGTCATTTATTTATTCCATTTCCAAACCAAGAATAATAATATTATTAGAAAATAATCTATAATAAGTTAAAAACAAATTAATTTCCAAAATGTTCCGTTTCATTTCCGAATGATATTTATTTACAAAATATAATAATTCCTATTTCCATAATTTTGAAGAGGGAAGTTCCAAATTATGATGAATTTCCTGTTTCAAATTAAATTAAAATTAATGACGGAAAATCCCTGTCCCAAAATTAAAATTTATAATTCCACAAACTCAACATTATAATACTTTTCAAAAATTCCTTGTTCCAAGCCAGGATAATTATAATTAATTCTTTTATATTGCTTATTATTTATTCCCTGCCCCAAGTCAGAATTATAATTCTTAAAAAAAAGTCATTTTCCAAGACAGAAATGTAATTCTTTTTGAAAATTAAAGTGAGAATTATGATTTTTCACTAATTCCAACTCAGAATTAGAGTAATAAAACGTATGAAACAACTTTTAATTTGAAAATTAGTACATCCGAGAAAAAAATCCCAATCACTGAATCAAATTCCCGTTTTTTGACGGTGAATGAAATTCCTGATTAGATAGACACCGTGACATTTCAAGCGAGCCTAATTAGAAATAAGAAAATGCAACGATCTCATTCTCTACAAAAATGCTTTAAAGATAATTCAGGTTCTTTAAATTAGCAGTCACTAAAAATGTCAACTACGCAGTAGAATATGGTTAAGAAAAGTAAATCCAAATTTTTTAATTTTTCGTTGGTTCGGATTTTTTTAAATTTGGACATTAACGGAATTGCAAGGATTGCAGTGAAAAAGGAGCGCAAAAAAAGGGAAAATAGGAAAATTTATTAACGAAAAAGGGGGAAAATTAGGAAAAGAATAAAAATAATTTTTGCATGCATAAGAGAAAAAAAACTTTTTTTTAAGAAATGTAGTATTTTTAAATAATTCTAAATGATTTTCGAATGACTTCTGATATTAATTTTTTTTAAATGTAAAATTGTTAGGACAATATGATCAGAGTTAATTTTTTTTTAATCTCATAAATTTTGTATTGAAAGTCCAATTTGATATAAAAAAAACTGATTTGCCAGTAGCGATTCGTGTTAGAAAAGAATATACTTTTTCACAATTTTTGTTTTATGAATTGAAATGTTTAATTATTAAATTCTCATGTTGATTTTATAAGTTGGAAATTGAAGATAATTTAACGTTCAATTTTTTTCAATTTTAAACAATAGACGTTTAAATTTAATATTCAACAATTAAATCGTCAGTATTCTTCAATTAAAAAAATATAATAGAAACAACAATAGAATTTTCAGTTTTCTTTAATTTTCAACAATAGAATTTTTAACAGTTCAAAATTCAATTTTAAATCATTTTCAAGTGGCAACCGTAATTTTTTTTCAATTTTCAACAGTTGAAAAGTAATTTTTCTCCAATTTTTAACAAACTGAATGTTCAATTTTCTTCAATTTTTAACAGCTGAATTTTCACTTTTAAGAATTCAATTATCAAATTTTATCAATTCTCAACAGTTAATAATTCAATTTTCAATTCTCTTTATTTAAAAATATTTCAACTTTCCACTACTGATCATTTATTTTCCTTCAATTTTCAACAATTGAACTTTCATCAGATAAAAAATCAATGACCAATTTTCTTAAATTTTCAACAGAATTATCAACTGTTCCAAGAATTCATTTGTAAATATTCTATGCATTTCCTTCAATTTTGAAGAGCTGAAAATTAAATTATCTACAACTTTCAGAAAGATAAAAAATAAAATTCGTTAATTAAAAAAATTGTATGTGTCCAAAATCGTTTTCATAATCCAGAATAACTTCTCTTTAAAAAATCCATAATTAATAATTAAATAGTGATACTTCTAAAACCGAGAAATTATTTTTGCTTTAAATTTTTTTTTGATCCTAAATAGTTTTTTTTTGAAACCGGTCAAGTGAACATTTAAAAAAATTTTATTGGTAAGATTTAAAAATAAAATTTTCAAGCAAAAACAAGTTAAAATTTTCAAATTTAAACTTAAGACTGCCTTCAAGTTTGAAACAGGGTTCACAGTCATCCTTTTTGGTTGAAAATTTAACTGTTTTGTTAAAAATTTATCTTTGTAGCTTGAAAATTCAAGATTTTGATGGACATCTTTTTTTTTAGAATTAATATTTTTTTTTAGAAATGTCAACTTTTTGGTTAAAACTTTTAATTTTTACATTCTTTTTGGTCATAAAATGAACTACTTTGTTAAAAATTAATTCTTGCAATTGAAGTTATATAAATTTGATTAAAAATCAATTCCTTTGGTTGAAAAAATTCACTTTTTTAACTGAAAATTTAACTATTCCTTTCTTGGATGATAGTTTATCATTTTCATTTGAAAATCCAATTATTTGGTTGGAAATCCATGTATTTTTGTGAAAAATACAACTTTTTTGTTTGAGAATTAAAAACGCTTGGGTTAAAAATTCATGTATTTTGTTAAAAGTTGGACTTTTTGGTAGAAGATTAATTCTCTTGCTTTTTTAACTTTTTAAAAATTAACGTATTGTGTTGAATAATCGTCTTTTTTGGTAGAAAATCAATTGTTTTTGATAAAAATGCAACTATTTTGTTGAAAATTGAACTACTTAATAAAAACTTGTTTTTTTTTTAGTTTAAAATTATTTTTTACAACTGAAAATGTAATTACTTGATTAAAAATTCATCAGTTTTGTTCAACATTAACGGTTTGATTAAAAAATAACTTTTTATTTGAAAATTCAACTGTTTTGTAAAAAAAATCATCCTTTTGAATTCAAAATTAAAATTTGGTGGACATGTTCGTTCTTTTTTTTTGTAGAAATGTCTTCTTTATGATTAAAACTCCAACTGGTTTGTTAAAATTAATCTGCTCCGGTAAAAATTTTTTTGTGGAAACTTGATATTTTTAGTTTCAAAATTTAACTATTTTGTAGAAATTTCGTACTTTTGACATGGAAATTCAACCATTAGGTAGAAACTCAACTATTTGATCGAAAGATTAACTTTCTTCAACAGAGAAACTCTTTGCTTGTTATAACAATTTTTTAAAAGTAAATTTCTTTGGTTGTAAATTAACATTTTAAACTGGAAGTTTAATTATCCCATTTTTGGTCAACAGTTTATCATTTTTAGTTAAAAATTTAAATATTTGTGTTGGAAATTAATGTATTTTGATAAAAAATCAACTTTTTTGGTAGAAAATGAAACTATCTGGTAGAAAATTCATTTATTTTGTTAAAAATTAAAATTTTGGCAGAATGAATATTAATCCTCTTGGTTTTTTAACTCTTTGTTTGAAAATTTATGTATCACGTTGAACAATCGTCTTTTGATTTGGTTGAAAATTGAACTACGTTATTAAAAATTCGTTTTTTTAGTTTACAAATAATTTTTATAATTGAAAATGTAGAAAATTCAACGATTTATTGGACCGTTTTTTTAAATAAAAATTTACCCATTCAATTTTGTATTAAAAATGTTTTAGTTTAAAAATTCAACAATTTGATAGAAAGTTTTTGAAATTTGTTCGAAATCCAACTATTTGGTAACAATCCAAATATTTAATTTAAAAATGTATTTAGTTGAGAATCTGCCTTTTTTATAGTGGAAAATTAATCCTTTTGTTTAAAAATTCAATTTTTTTGGTAGAAAATTAAACTATCTGGTAGAAAATTCATGTATTTTGTTGAAAATTAAAATTTTGGCAGAATATTAATCCTTTTGGTTTTTTAACTCTTTGTATGAAAATTTTAGTATTATGTTGAACAATAGTCTGTTTTTAATCTGTTTTTCTTGAGAAATCAACTATTTTCTTTATTTATATTTTATAGTTTAAGTCTTTCCATTAAATTTCAAGCAAATGCAAGTTAATATTTTACAATTCAAACTCGAGACTACTTTCCGGTGCGAAATTTTACGCGAAATTCAAATATTGTATTCGCAAATGTTGCATATTTCGAGAGAAAAGAGGGAAAAGAGGGACGTTTTTCGAGAATAGGGGAAAAAGGGGAAGCGTGGGAATCCCTGGAATTAATTTTTTGTTTTAACCATATTCTACTTTTCGAGATGAATTAGGGTCAAGCGATTTACGCACAGTGTTACTGGTAGTAGTGGTAGTAGCAGCAGGAACAGTGGAAGCAGACTGCGTGTGTTTAGGATTACTGCGATTAAGAATCGCCGTGCTTAGTCCGTCTCCGCTCACCTGCTCCAGATTGTCTTCGTACTTGCTGCTACTAAAGAAAAAGCATCATTTTATTACAAAAATTGCAAAACAATTTTATCACTTACCAGGGCTCGGATTGACTAGAAAGCTTAATGAAAAGTCGCACGGAATTTCGAAAAAGTCGCAACAATAAAGAGTACATAATTCTTTTTGATTTTCCAATATTCACTTTTTCAAATAAAAGGATTCTTTGCATTTTTTGCTATTTATTTCATTCTTAATTCTTTGCAATTCTTCCAGAATTCAATTATAAATCTTATCAAACTCTTATTCACAATGCTATTATCTTCCATTTATATGAATTATATTTTTTTTATTTTAAAAAATTTGTACTTTTCATTTGAATTATTTCTAACTGGTCCTAACTTGCTATAAATTTCCCCAAAGTTTCTTGAGTTCCGTAGCATTTCTCTCAATTCATTTCAAATTTAAAGAACTCAAAGAATTTTTTATATATTTTTATTTTTTTTCGAATTAACTTGAATTTTTGTTTGTAAATTATTTTTCAGTTTGAGTAAATGCGGTTGAATTTGCCCTGAATTCTTTTCAATCCCATTTCACTCAATTCAATAGAATTTTATTTTTTTATTTTTAAAATTTTGTTGAATTATATACATATAATATCCTTTCAAACGCTCATGAATTTCATCAAAGCCTTTTGAATTCCCTTGAATTCATCTGAACTCACTTCAATTTTACTGAAATAAATGGAATATTTAGAATTTTTTTCAATTCGTTTGAATTCATACAGATTTCAACCTCAATTTTTATTAATTTATCCTGATTTTTTCTAAATTCTTTTGCTATATTTGGAATTCTCATGAATTTTTTTAATTTTCCCTGCTTTTTTCAATTTAAATTCTTCTAAATTCACTCAATTTTTATATTCAACTCAACCTGAAGTCGTTTAAAGTCCCATCGAATTCTACGGCATTTCGTCAAATTCTTTTCAATTCCTTTGCATTTTTCTTAATTCATGCCAATTTTAATGAATTTAATGAACTCTTAAATATTTTTAAATTTTCTCAATTCATTAAATTTTTTCTATTTATTGATTTTTTTCAGTACACGCACATCCTTTGGAATTTCCCCTGAATTATGCTCATCCTATTTTACTCAATTCTATATAAATTTTTTTATTTTTGAAATTTTATTCAACTATATTCTTTCAGAATTTCATGAATTTTATAAAAGTCTTTTGAATTCCTTTCAATTATATCAAATTCATTCAAATTTTACTGAAATCAGCGATTATTTTGGATTTTTTTCAACTCGATCATTTGAATTATTAATTCACTCTAATTTTACTAAAGTCAGAGGAATATTTTGGACTTTTGTAATTTTTTTTCAATTCACTTGAATGCTTCTAAATTCACTCAATTCTATTAAGTTCAATTCTTAGGCATTTTATCAAAATGTTTGAAATTCCCTTGAATTTTTCTCAATTTATTCCAAATTTAATAAATTCAATGAATTTTTAATATTGTTAATTTTAGCGTCATATTTGTTAGTTTAGGATTTTTTTAGAATTCATCCTGAATTCTTATTATTCAGTGCAATATTTATAATTAAATTTTTTCCTTTAATTCATTTCAATTTTTATTAACATTCGACTTGAATTTTTATAAATTTCATCGAATTCTTCTCATTTTCCTCAAATTCCTCTAAATTTACACAAAGTTGATTTAATTCTATTTTTTTAATTTATCCTGAATTCGCAAAAAATCACAAGTAATTCTTATAAATTTCATCGAATTCCCTGAAATTATTTAGAATATCTAAATGAATTTCATTTCCTATAAATTTAGTAGAATTTTTTCGTGATCTTCCTAATTCACTACAATTTCACTGAAATCAATGGAATATTTTGAAATTTTTTTAAATTCATATGAATATATTTGGACTTCACCCTGAATTTTTAAAAATTATTATGAGTTCTTTTAAATTCTTTTAAATTTTTCTCAATTTTAATGAATCCAATGAATTTTCAAATATTTTTTAATTGTTTTCAATTAAGTTGAATTTTTTTCCATTTGGAATCCTCATAATTTTTTTTTTTAATTTTCCCTGATTTTTTTAATCCACTTAATTTTATTTTAAATTCACGCAATTGTTCTAAATTCAGTGCTTTTCTTTAACTTTTAAATTCGCCCTTAAGTCATTAAAACTCCCATTGATTTCTTCGGGGTTTAATCAAATTGTGCTAAATTCCTTTAAATTTTCCTCAATTCATTCCAATTTTTTTTCAATTCAAGTAAATTCTTTGGAATTTGCCCTGAATTCTGTTCCCTCCCATTTTACCCAACTCCATAGATTTTAAAAATATTTTTGATTTGTTTTCAGTTTACTGGAATTTTATTTTATTTTTTGGTTATAAAAAAAATTCATTAGCTCTCATTTTACTTAATTTCACAGAAATTTTATGATTTTCTAAATATTGCTCAATTATATTGTTTCGAATTCTTATGAATTTCATCAGTCTTTTAAACCAAAAAGATAAATTTTAAATTAAAATACTTGAATACACTGGAATACTTGAATTTTCAAACAACAAGATGAATTTTTAACATTAGGATTAATTTTTTAATAAAAAGATGAATGTTCTACCAAAAAATACCATTTTTCAACAAATACATTAATTTTTAACGAACTGCTTGAATTTTCAATTAAAGAAGACACATATTTAACCAAGAAGATGAATTTTGAACTAAAAAAAGAAAAACGAATTTTCAACCTAAAACGGAATAGTTACATTTTTAGTTAAAAAAATTAATTTTCAACCTAACTGATGAATTTGCAACTAAAATTATGAATCTTCTACAGGAATAATAGTTACATTTACAGTTACAAAAAAAACTTGCAACCAAAAAATAAACCAATTTTCCACAATTAAGTTAAATTTTCGGCAATAAAAATAGTCAAAAGACGTGCATTTTCAACGAAGTATAGTTAAATTTTCAGTTGGAAAAGACAAATTATCAGAAATTTACATACAAATAGTTTCATTTTCAAATAAAAAATATTAATTTTCAACCAAAAATATAATAGTTAAACTTTCCGTTGTAAATCTAATTCATAATTAAAGAAAACGTATTTTCAGCAAAGTAGTTGAATTTTCTACTGAACTAGTTAAATTTTTAGTAAGAGAAAAATTACTTTCAACAAAGTAGTTACATTTTTAAAAAGAGATGAATTTTAAATTAAAATTATAAATCTTCAACAAAAAAATAATTAATTTTTAACTAAGAAAATATACATTCGCAATGAATGTAACAAAATTTTCTATTATAATTCAGAACAAAAATAAAAACAACTTGAAGTAATTTCATCTCTTTTTTTAATTTGGAAGAGGGAAGTTTCAAATTGTGACGATTTCTGATTTAAAACAGGGATTTTTTAACCTTTTCACGTCTAGATCCAAATCATAATTCTTTTTTAAAAAATGCTTAGCGAATTTAGATAAAGAAGATTTTACTTTTTTAAATAAAAAAAAATTATTCAAATAATAAAAACTAGAATTTTACTGCGATTATAAGTAAATTCTTTTATTCTTTTCAATTAAAAATTCATCTGTTTAAAGAGAAATTTTATCTTTGAAGGATAAAAATGCAGCTATGTGATTGAAAATTCAACTTTAAAAAGAAAATTTGTCGTTTTTAAATAAAAACTCCTGTTTCAGTAGAAATTTTCAGTTGAAAAAATTTATCTTTTGGATTAAAAATATATTTTTTTTCTTAGAAACTTCTTTTTTGTTTCAAAATTCATATTTTGATCTTGAAAAATCGACTCCTATCTTTTTTGAATAAAAGTTCAATTATTTAAGAAGTTTTATTTTAAATAAAAATTCATCTGTTTTAAGAAAAATGTTCTCTGTTTTGGAAAGAAATGCAACTGTTAGAGAATTCAATAATTTTTTTTTTAAACTCAATTTGTTACGTAGAAACTTATTTCTGGCTTAAAAATTCATATTTTGTTAGTAAAAATTCAATTAACATTTTTTTAAACAGAAAACTCAAATAGTTTTTTCAAAATTTATCTTTTTGATTTAAAAAAATCACCTGTTTCCACAGAAATGTAATTTTTTAATGAAAAT
This sequence comes from Druon quercuslanigerum, assembly GCA_010014905.2. Lineage (NCBI taxonomy): Eukaryota > Metazoa > Arthropoda > Insecta > Hymenoptera > Cynipidae > Druon > Druon quercuslanigerum. Next base: position 10,563 of record JAAAKG020176529.1, on the reverse strand, counting down.
GCCACTTTTTTGGTTAAAAATTATTCTTTTTTAGCTAACTGTTCAAATATTTTCTTTGAAAGATTTGATCGAATCAGTTTGTTAAGAAATTATTTTTTTGTTGAAAATTTATATTTTTAGTTGAAAATTCATCTCTTTAATTGAAATTTGAACTGCTTAGCAAAAAAGCCTATTTTCCAGATTGACATTTTTGAGTTGAAGATTCTTCTTTTTTGGTAAATAAATAATGTTCTGGGTCGGAAATTTGATTTTAGGTTGGTTAAAAATGCATCAGTTTCGTAGGAAATTAATTTTTTGCTGAAAAGTCATATTTAAAATTTTAACAATATGTAATACATGGGAAAAGTATTAACAAATTTTATTTAAAATCAAAAATTGTGTTATGTATAAATTTACCCTTCAATTTTAATATTAAAATTTTAAAAAATCCAAAAAAGTCCAAAAAACAAGAAATTTCAATTGTAGTTAAGTTCTTACAAAAAAACATAATTTTAGAGTGGGCCAAATTATATAAATTCAGCTAATTGTTAGAATATAAACCTTTTTAATACACATCATTTGAAAAGTCTCCTTTTTTAAAGAAAAACACAAAAGAACTTTAAATTTGAAGCCTCAAAAATAAAACAGGCTCCAAATTATATTATATTTCATACATTTTAAAACAAAATTTGAACGGCAACAGATACTTTTATTTGAAAGGACAAACATGGACTAACGAGTACATTAGAAATAAAGTCATTTTTACATGATTAATTAAGAAAGGTCGATTTTAAAATAAAGAATCTAATAAAAAGTGCGCCAAGTAAATTGAATTTAAAAATTGTAAAAATTGATTTAATAATTTAATAATAAATCATTTTTTATAAAATAGTTTGATAAATTTTATTTACATTTAATATTTCAGTTTTCAAATTGATGGCATTTTTAATGAATTTATTTATAAGAATAGAATCAATATTCTTCTTTTTTGAGTATTGTTTTCAGGCGCTAACATTTTTATATTATTAATCTCAAAATCAAAATAGTGATCTTATTGCAATATTTACAATTTATCATATATACTAAACCAGATAAGTTTTCTTTGTTATCTTTGTCTTTATTTTTAAACAAAGAAAATTAATTCTGTGTGTGGTTGTTTGTGAAATACACATTACTATTATATTTTTTTAAACCACTTCTAAGACGCTCAGAAAGAACTTCATGGAAATGAAATCTTTAGATCATATTTATTATAAATTTCATGGATTCTTTCTTTAATGATTTTGTTTACTAATTGGAGTGGGTAATTATTTTGTAAAAGAGTAATTTTTAGTTGATCTAAATTTTCTTTGCGGAATTTAATATTACTTAATTTAAGACGTCTATCAATAAGACCTTTAATCAGACCTAATTTAAAAAAAATTAATGATGAGAATTATAATTCAAATAACGTCATGACCAAGGCACTTTTTTATACCGATTAGTTATTAAATTACCTTCTGAAGTTTTAATAATTATTAAATCTAGATAAGCAATAGTTATTCTCCTCTTTTTCAATCGTATACTTAATTGAATTTTCCATATTATGGAAAGTCTAATGAATTTATCTATTTTTTCAGTAGGAACAATTGCTACGAAATTATGCACATATATTTTGTAAAGAATAGAGTAAAAGTTAAACTATCAAGAGCCCTTCTCTCTAAATCTTCGATTACTAGATTTGATACAATAGTGGATTATGGGGAGCCCATAGGACAACCTGAAACTTGTTATTTAATATACTGTTCTAGTAGCAACAATAAATTCATTTTTTTGTTGAGATTTTTGTTAAATTATGGTTTAAATTTAATTTTTCTTCGATTTTTGGATGAATATTTTTCAAAGAAAAAAATAATTTTTTATGAACTCTGAAAAGTGCCTCCCTTCTTATGAATAAATTCTTTAAAGAGCACTAAAATATTATAAAATTCCGTGATACTCCATAATGATATTTTCTGAAATCATGGAAAATGTATTAAAATGCATTGAGAGTTTAAAAAATCCCTTTGAAATCATTAAAAACCTCGAAAATCTTATAAAATAACGTGAAATCTTTTAAAATATTTTAAACCCTAATGCGTTCTACTGTAAAATCGTTCCATGTCTTCAGCTTCATTGTGATTACAACTGAAACTAAATACAGCAAACTTCCGATTAGAAGAGAAAAATGTCGTATTTTTTGTTGTTCGAAAAAATTGAAAAAAGTTGTAGAATCCGAGCCCTAAAATTTGTAAGCAATCAAAACTAACAAACCTATTTTTGGCCGTTTCATAAGTCGTGTTTCGAGACTGGGCAAACATATCAAACTCATCACTATCAGGCTCCTTTCCCTTCGGGCAAATTTCAATGGCATCGACTCGTTTCTCCAAGGATTCGACACCATCCGACAAATCAATGAGCGAATCCGCAGCCGTTTCTTGTTTGCTCAAAACTGAACTCGATTCGGCCATTGGTGGACGTCCCATCGCCTGAGCCAGAATAGCACTCGGCGGCACTTTGTTCTTTGTGTATCGCGAGTAACGCAGGAAGAGATTGTTCAGTTCGTCGTTGATGCGCAGCAACTCTGCGGTCATCTCGTCGTGGGCCAATTTCCCGATTAAATCCACGACGCGTTGTTGCATCACTTTGCAAGTATTGTGTAGTTCCTAAAAACAACACACACTTTATTCCAATTTCAATTTCAATCATTTTTTTCCCCACAACATTTTCAAAGTCGCAAACATTTTTTCCTAAAGAATAACTTTTTAGTTGGTTTCAAAATTTTATTATTTGGGTGCATTTTTCCTTTTCGTTGAAAATTCATCTGTTTTTTTGTTGCTGATAAGTAAACTGAAATATTTCGAAGTTCATTTGTTTTTAGTAGAAAAATTGCATCCTTATTGGATAAAATGTAACTGTTTTGTTGATTAATTAACTATTTGCTATAAAAGTTACTTTTTGTTTAAAATTTTTATTTTTTGTTGAAAAGTCATTTTTAGAACTTTTAGGGAGAAAATCCAACTCTTTTTTGGAAAATTTTCAAAGTCGCAAACAATCAAATTATCTTTTTAGTTGGTTTAAAAAATTTTATTATTTGGCTGAATTTTTCCTTACGATTTTCCTAAAAATACTTCACCCTTTTTTCTTAAAAATTCAACTGTTTTATTTGCTGATGTTGCTGATAAATTAACTGAAATATTTTTGGGATTAAAACTATATTCCCTGAAAATTTTACTTTTTGACTAATAAGTTCATTTTTTTTAAGTAGAAAAATTGCATCTTTCTTGGATAAAAATGTAACTGTTTTGTTGATCAATTAACTACTTACTGTAAAAGTTACTTTTTGTTTAAAATTTTTGTTTGTTGAAAAGTCATTTTGAAATCTTTTCGGGAGAAAATTCAACTCTTTTTTTGAAAATTTGCAAAGCCGCAAACAGTTTTTCTTTTAAAATGATCTTTTTATTAAGTTATAAATTTTATTATTTGGCTGAATTTTTCCTTACGATTTTCCTAAAAATACTTCATCCTTTTTTGTTAAAAATTCAACTGTTTTGTTGTTGTTGTTGTTGCTGATAAGTTACTGAAATATTTTTGAGTTTAAAACTATTTTCCCTGAAAATTTTACTTTTTGACTAATAAGTTCATTTTTTTAAGTAGAAAAATTGCATCTTTCTTGGATAAAAATGTAACTGTTTTGTTGATCAATTAACTACTTACTGTAAAAGTTACTTTTTGTTTAAAATTTTTGTTTGTTGAAAAGTCATTTTGAAATCTTTTCGGGAGAAAATTCAACTCTTTTTTTGAAAATTTGCAAAGTCGCAAACACTTTTTCCTAAAGATTATCTTTTTAGTTGGTTATAAATTTTATTTTTTGGCTGAATTTTTCCTTACGATTTTCCTAACACGACATCCTTTTTCGTTGAAAATTCAAATGTTGTTTTATGTTAATAAGTCAACTGAAATATTTAGAAGTTCATTTTTTTCAGTAAAAAAATTGCATCTTTCTTGGATACAAATGTAACTGTTTTGTTGATTAATATTTACTGTGAAAGTTACTTTTTGTTTAAAATTTGGATTTTTTCTTGAAAAGTCATTTTGAAATCTTTTCGGGAGAAAATCCAACTCTTTTTTGAAAATTTGCAAAGTCGCAAACACTTTTTTCTTAAAATGACATCCTTTTTCGTTGAACATTTCACTGTTTTTTTGTTGCTGATAAGTCAACTGAAATATTAAGAAGTTAATTTTTTTTAGTAGAAAAATGGGATCTTTCTTGGATAAGAATGTAACTGTTTTGTTGACTATTCAACTCTTTTTTTTTTTGTTGAAAATTTGTCATTTCACTAAAAAATTCACCTGTTTAAGTAGAATTTACCTAAAAATTCCTAATGAATTGAATTTAATGAATTCTTAATGAACTGGAATATTCTTTGGATGAAAATTTAACTCTTTTTTTTAAAGATTTTATGTTTAATTCAATGTTTCAGAAGAAATTTTACCTTCTTGAATAAAAATGTAACTGTTTCATTAAAAATTAGATTTTTTCTTAAAGTTTGTCTTTTTGATTTTAAAATTCATCTGTTTTAACAGAAATTTCATCTTTCTTGGATGAAAAGACAACTGTTTGTACGAAAATTCCACAATTTTGTTGAAAAGTCATACTTTTTGGTCGAAAATTCTCAAGTTTTATTGAAAATTTAACTATTTCGTAGAAAATTTGCTTTTTTTCAATTCAATATTTTGGTATTCAAAAGAGAACTGAAATCACTTCTGAAACTTGAAATTTATAAAAAATTGTCGTTCTTTATTAAAACTTTAGCTGTTTTCATACAAATTTGATCTTTCTTGGATAAAAATGCAAATATTTGGTTGAAAATTAAGTTATGTTGTTAAAAAGGCATCCTTTTTGGTAGAAAAAAATTCGTCTTTTTGGATTCAAAATTAGTTTTTTTTCGTAGAAACTAATTTTATTGATAACAGATTCATATTTTAAAAATTACACTTTAGACCAAAAAGACGAATTTTAACTGGAAAAGAAATTTTTTTAACCAAAAATTGAATAATTGAATTTTTATTTAAAAAATGATTTTTCGACCCAAGAAATGAATTTTTAATTCAAATGTTGAATCTTCAAAAAATTAAATAATTTTTAACAAAAGAAAGATCAATTTTCAAATAAGATGATGAATATTTAAACAATATAATTTAATTTTTGATAAGAGAATATGAATTTTCAATCAAGAACATTGATTTTTAACAAAAAATACGAATTTTTAACTAAAAAATAATGTTGAATAATTTAAATTTTAAAATAAAAAGTTAAAATAATTATGAATAACAGAATTTCATTTTTAATCAAGCAATTTTATTTTCAACCTAAAAGAGAAATTTTCAACCAAACTGATGAATGTTAAACTCAAATGATCAATATTCAAATGGGATAGTTGAAATTTTGATAAAAAAGAGAAATTTTCAATCATAAATATTAATTTTCTACAAAAATACGAATTTTTCCACAAATTACATTAATTTTAAAACAAATAGTTTAGCCAATTGGTTCAAATTTCATTAAAACAAAATAAATTTATAATTTAAGATCAAACAGAAATCTACTTTCTTATGAAAAAATGTTGTATGCTAAAAAAAAACAAAATAGATTTACAATTACAAAACAAAATTCTAAACTACTTTCCTTTTCGGCTCATTCGAGACGAAACTAAAAATTTATAAAAGAGAGAGAAAATAAATTTTCAACCAACAATAAAATAGTTCAATTTTCTCTTAATTCTTCTACTGGAATAGTTAAATTTTTGGATAAAAAATTTAATTTTTAACAAAGTAGTTACATTTTCAACCAAAGATGATTTTTAAATTAAAATGATAAATTTTCAAAAAAAACTTAATTTTTACCGAGTAAATTTATTTCAAAACTAAAAGGTAAATTTTTAACTAAAATTGTACAAATTTACCTGGAGTACTTGAATTTTCAATCGACAAAAAGAATTTTACGACAAGATTAACCTTCAAAGAAAAAGATAATTTTATATGAAAAAATCGATTTTTACACCAAATTCGTGTATTTTTAACAATATAATTGAATTTTCTATAAAAAAAATTTAATTTTCATTTAAATTATTGAATTTTAAACTAGGAAAATTATTCGAAACGGGAATTTTCAACTATTTTTTGGTATAAAATTTCAATCTTTCTTAAAAATTAATTTATTTGGTTGATGGTATATCATTTTATTTGACAAATCTTTTTTTTGTTCAAAATATAATTACTTTGTTGAAAATTATGTTTTCTAGTTGAATATTAACTGTTTTAAATGCAAATTCTTTAGTTGAAAATTCAAATATTTGGTTTTCAATGAAAATTTACATTAGTGAAAGAATATTTAAGAAAATTCGTTAAAAATCTTAAATATTTGGTTTAAAAATTATGTAATTTGTTAAAAATTCGTCTATTATGATATAAAATTCATGTTATTGATTGAAAATTGAAACTTTTTAGAGAAGTTTATTCTTAGTTGGAAATTATACTATTTCGTGGAAAATTTACTTTGATTTTATTGAAAATTAAGTTTTTTAATGAAAATTTAATTATTATATTTTTAGTTGAAAATCTATCTGTTTTATCTTTTCAATAAAAATTAATTTCTATTTGAAAATACAACTATTTTATTAAAAATTCGTTTCATTTTTAGTTGTGAATTTATTTCACAATTTGAAAATTTAAGTATTTTATTTTTGGTAAAAAAGTTGATCGTTTTATTGAAAATTTATGTATTGGGTTAAAAATTAAATTTTATTAGTTGAGGATTTATCATTTTAGTTGAAAATTCAATTTAACTATTCCATTTTTCGTGGAAAACTTACCTTTTTCGATCGAAAGGTAATCTTGTTCTTTATACAATTTTCTGTTTTTTAGAAAATTTAACAATTATATTTTTGGTCAAGAATTCGTTTTTTTGGATTTTTTCTTTTGGTTTTCTTTGGTTGTTTTTTTAATAAAAATTCATCTTTTGTATTGAAAATTCCACTGTTTGGTCAAAAATCCATCACTGTGATCAAAAATTAATTTTTTGGCTAACATTCGTTTTTTTTAGTTAAAAATTAATTTTTTAGCTGAGTCCATTTTTGTTGAAAAATTTATATTTTTAGTTGAAAACTAAATTAATTTTGCTAAAAACTCAATTTTTCTTTGTTTGAAATTTACATTTTTAACTGCAAATTGAACTATTCTAGGTTTGGTTTGTAAACTTAAATTTTTTAGTTGAAAATTTATATATTTTATTGAAACTGTATCTTTTTTTGGTAGAAAATTCACCTTTAGGGTTTAAAATTGAATTATTTTGATGAGAATTCATTCTTTTTGGTTGAAAATTGATTGTTTCAATTGAAAATTGAAGTCTTCTATTTTTTTGAAAAAAATCTTTTTTTTTGTTGAACATTTATTTTTGCCAACACTTCAAATATTCTAATTTTTGCTGAAACTTGATATTTTTTAGAGGAAAACTCATGCACTGGAAAATTAAACTATATCTTTAATAATTTATATTATTGGCTGAAGATTCATAATTTTAGTTTTAAACATTCCTTTCTCAACCTCAAAATGTATCTTTTGATTTGAAAACTCAATTAAAAAGTGTATAAAATTTATTGAGAAATAAAATTTTTTGTATTATTATTATTATTCTTTTAGGTGTATGGTTGGTTTTATACCTATAGAAGAATTTAGAAATTGGAATATTGCAGCAAACCTGAGTAAGGCACTGTTTAATGCCAATAATATGTTTTCCCATACTTCGACTTATTTCATTACTTAAATTTAGTGCCCTTTCTAATTTAAAGCAATACATTTTCTCAGGAAATTCAAATAATAAAATTATTGATTTGTTATTAATTATAAATATAGAAAATGCGATTTAAAAAAAATCTAATTCAAAATTCTTAGAAATTGTCAAAGCACATTTGGGTCGAGCATATTCTCAAGCATGCTCTCATGCTCATGGGAATTTCTCCGAGCAATTAAAACTCTTTAGAAGACTAACTGTGAGGAGTTCGAGATCCGCCGGGTCTGCCTGTTGATTGGAAGCTTGTTCCGGACTCGTCAAATATGCAAGCATTTCTGCTAAAACTCGCATGTTGCCCTGGACGACGTCCAATTCGCTCTGAAGTTTTGCGAGCTGTTGATCGCTCAATTGAACCAATTGATTGGGTGATTGCACATGCTGTGGTCCCGCTGTCAGGGCGGTTTGCTCCTCCGGAGGGATACTGGATAAGTTTTGTTCGGATTCGGGCACACTCTGAAATTGAATACACACACCTGTTATTGAAAAAATCCCATTTTGATGGAAAAAAATAGTTAGAGGCCTCACAGACAGTTTATAGGGGATAAAATATAGATACTTTTTTTCGAGCTGAAAGAATAACAAATTCATTAGATTTCAAAGCAATTCAAGTAGAGTTCAAAATGATTCAAATCAATTGAAAAACGCTTTGAAAATCGAAAAAATTCCATTAATGTAAGCAAAATTGGAACGTATTTAGAATTTAAGGAAAACGAGAAGAATTTGATGAAATTCTTACAAATTTGAATGAATTGTAAATAATTTAATTATATGAAAAACATCCTTTAATTTACTAAATTTCAAATGAGCTTAGAAAACGACAAGGGAATTCAAACGAATTTCATGAAATGCCTAAGAATTCTAGGTTTGGTTAAGTCTTCAGGATAGATTAAATAAAAACTTTTAAAAATACAAAAACATCTATTGAAATAAGTTATATTGAGTTAATTTATTAAAATTTAGGGCGAATTTGAAAAAATCATTTTAAATTTTTGAAACTCTACTAATTTATAATAAAAAAGTGATTAATGACTTAAAAACAATTTAAAAGAATTTAAATGAATCGTAAATAATTTTAAAAATGGAAAAAATCAAATATTTTCGCATAATTGACATGAATTTAGAGGAATTTAAGGTAAGCTTTAAGCTTGCAGGAGCAAATAAATAAAAACTTAATTAATTTTTTAATTCAAGAGAAGGCCAAATAATTTAAATGAATTCAGAAAGAACTTCAAAAAATAATTTTAAATCTTTGAAACCCTACTAATTTATAATAAAAAAGTGATTATTGACTAAAAAACAATTTTAAAAAATTCAAATTAATTAGAAATAGTGTTAAAAACCGAAAAAATTCCGCATAGTTGCAACGATTTTAGAGGAATTTAAGGCTAGCTTTAAGATTTCAAAATCAATTAAATAAAAACTTTTAAAAATTTAAAAAAAATTCATGAGAATGCCAAATAATTTAACGAAATTCGGGGTGAATTAAAAAAATTATTTTAAGCCTTTAAAACCCTTACAACTTATAAACAAAACAGTAACTAATGACTAAAAAATAATTTTAAAAAATTAAAATGAATTGGAAATTATTTAAAAATAAAAAAAATACCATTGATTTCCGCAAAATTGGAATGCATTTGGAAAACTTTGAGGCACATAAGATGATTTCAAATAAATTCATACAAGTTCAAGGTGAATTAAAAATTTGTTTAATGAATTGTAAGCAATTTAATAATATCAAAAGAATTTAATGAAACGCCTAAGAATTCTAGGTTTGATTAAGACTTCAGGACCAAATACATAAAAACGTTTAAAAATTAAAAAAATTAAAGAGGATTTTCAATAATTTAAAAGAATTCAAAAAAAATAATTAACAAATATAATTTTTTAAATTTTTTAATTCAAAACATAATTTGAAAAAAAATTAATTTCAAATCTTTGAAAACGTACTAATTTATAATTTAAAAAGTTATTAATGATTTAAAAACAATTAAAAATAATTCAAATGAACCGTAAATAATTTTTAAAATTGAAAAAATTAAAATATTTCTGCATAATTGTAATGAATTTAGAGGAATTTAAGGTAAGCTTTAATTAACTAAAAACTTAAAAAAAATTTTTAAACATTCAAGAGAATTTCAAATAATTTAAGAGAATTCAGAGTGAATTAAAAAAATTATTTTAAGCCTTTGAAACCCTAACAACTTATGATTTTGATTAGCTGAGAAGGTTTGTTCATCCAAAATTATCGATTTCAAACGCTACTTATTTTTAATTAGTTGTCTTTAAAACTGCATTTTAAAATTCTTTAAATGAAAAAAGTACGCTTCAAAATTCAAATTTAAAATAGAAAATTTGCAAGTGAATTACTTTCGAATTACGCATTGTAAAATAAATATCATAATTCAAAAAGATAAAAATTCAACTAATTATTTAAAAAACAGTTAAAATCAAACTTTGACAGATTTTTTACATTCTCATCAGAGAAGGCATTAGATTTGTGCAAAATTTGACCCGCCCGGTTTTTGTCAAATGTCCACGTTTTGAGACCCCCTGAACCCAAAAAACAGGTTTTAACGAATGTGTCTGTGTGTCTGTCGGCCTGTCTGTCTGTCTGTGTGCCTGTAGATTTTTAGTTTATTAGCACGATAACTTTCGAAAGAATTGACAGATTGGATTGGCCTTTGGTATACTCTTTCAGTGTCCTAAAATAAAGG
>JAAAKG020176518.1:0-26612 GCA_010014905.2 Druon quercuslanigerum | reverse complement strand
TTGAAAGACATCGGTATCGATTTTAAGCCCATTTTTGCAAAACCTTAAATTTTAGTGTTTTTTAGTGAAATTTCGAGTATTCACCCTCAAAGAACAGACTAAAGATATTATCCGATTTCAAAATTTAAAAGTGCGCTGAGTTTCGAATTAGACTGGGCCACTTTTCCCTAGCCAGGCGTTTCCTGGATGCACAATGTTGGTTTTGCGCCCCAGCCTATTCGAGAGGCTACTCGGTGAAGGATCGTGTCAAACGACAGGAAATTAGGTGCCGTACGAACTGAAGCCAAGGGAAGTGGAAAGGAGATATTTTACGTGTAAAAAGCTACTCCAACAGCAAAATCGGATATGGTTTCTGCATCGTGTTGCGACTGGCGCAGAGACATGGATTTGCTATAATAACACTAAACGTAAGAAATCATACATGCTCTGTATCGATGTGATCAGCAGGGTGTACTATACTATGAGCGGATTTAACCTAACAAAACTATCACGGGCAACATTTATCAAAAGCAAATAATACGATTGAGCTTAGCATTTAAGGAAAAAAGTCTCTTCTTATGAAGATGCCAAAAAATTGATAGATTCATAGATATCCGAAATGGTATCCATACGTTGACAGAAAGATAGGCAAAAGCAGTGGCTAGGAATGGAAAATACTTTAAACGATCAACTGGTAACCACTTGTTCTAATAAACTCGCAATTTTACAGAGAAATTCTTCACTGCTTAGTTTCGTTTAAGCTAATTTCAAGTATTATTAATGGTACTGATAGCGAGGCCTCTTCAGCACCCCAGGACAAAAAAAAATTTTCTTTTATCTTTCTGAATAAGAAATTCATTAATATGTTAAGTTTTGCAATGTTTATTATTTTTCTTTTTTTAATCTTCTTCGTGTGTCGTTCTAAGTATCTACAATTTAAAGGATTCACGTCGTTTTTTAAATTATTTTTTGAATATGTTAAAAAAATTAATGGATAAATCTTGAAGCGACGTTTTTCAACTTTACTGAGTTCTACCAGTTAACCAATACTTTGCGGGGGGTAGCCCAAAAGGGGTAAATAGCTATAACATAACGACAGATAGAGATTGGCTAGTTCAGTTACTAAAATAATACACTAGAAAGAGAGATGGGTAGAATCACGTGAGTAAGCGAGAAATTACCAGTTTGATTATGTCTAATGAGTTACACTTAAAATAATAAGTTTTTCTTGAAACAAATTTTTTTAATCTAGAAGAGGAGAGGGAGGCCTAAACTGCACAGAATATAAACCGCACCAATAATGGTATGTTTGTTAACATGCGACTAACATCTTAACAAAGTCAAGTTTTTTAAGTGGACCTCTGCTCGTACCTTTGTCTTCTGGGACTTTTTCCTCAATTTTTCCTAAATTTTAATCTGGAATTTTCTTTTCAGTAATAACTTACTTCCGGTTGCAGTAATATTTAAATGTAGACTACCACGTAGGAGAAATAATTGTGGCGAATTTATAAAATCGTAAGTGCAACAAGGTTGAATGACTTTTCTTTTAATTGTTCCACGCAAAAATACTCTGAAACTTTTTTGAATAAAATAAATAAATGCATTCCTATACATCTAACAAAACTTTGGAAAAATATATTCGCCGCCCTGGCTATATTTGGTGTTCTTGAACGTAAGTTCAATAATATACTCAACTCAAACAACAGACTAAGCGCAACGATGGTGGATCAGTTGCAATTCAGTTGTTGTTGTGTTCAGTTCTGTATAATGTGTGTTATCGGGGAAAAGCAGTAAGAGGATACGGATGTAAAATCAAGTTCATTTCGAAACAAAATAAACTAAATTTGATATAATAAAAAATGATTTGTCTCGGTGAAGAAAAGGACTATGAATATGATATTAGATTACCCTCAGAACCACCAGGAGCTCTCTGAGATGGAGATCGAGATCGATATCTGGCAGGAGGTATTGTTCCATGTCTGGAATGAGATTGTCCAGAAGAAGAGAATTCGTGAGGAATACGTGTGTCACCAGGTTGTTCGGACTGCGAGCTTATCTCTGTAGGACGAAATAGAGACATATATTAATTTTAATAAGGCGGATAGTATCGGACTAATTACGTTAACTATCACTTTAAATAACGGTAGCTTTGCCCAGAATATAGACACAATTTTTACTTAATTTTTGAAAAGCATATTTCCTAAATCAATTTTAAAAACTAGGATATGTCTATATGCTATATCTTTATGAATAAAATTTAAGGGAGTCATTATTTTTTAGTCTGTATCAATTACAAGGATTTTAGCAATACCTTAGTCTAGACATATAATTTCAGTACATAAATATTGTTGGTTATAATAATTATTTTAATCCATTGTAGGAAATAGACATTTTGTATAAAAAGAGTAGTTAAGTTTCTCTGTTTGTTAAGAGTGCTATATATGACCTTCTTCAGCTCAATAATTACTATTTATACAAACTGTAAGATATTCATACAGTATTGTTATATTTATTATTGTATGCGAACTGGAGAGAGAGGGCGAGAGAGAGAGCCTGCTAGAGTGGGGCATAAAGCCACGGTGTGATTTCCAACACAATGTGAGAGCAACTCTTAAAATGTAATTAGAGGCTCGTATATTTTATAAGCTCAATAAAATTCAATGTTTATTTTAATCATTGACTATATTTTATTTGGTTTCCATCATGCGCACAATCCGTTCGTATTAGTAGGATTTTAGAACTTTTACTGAAAAATGAGCTTACAAAACAAAATTCTGTCCTCAAGTTACTCTTAATCTTATTCGGCAAATAAACTTAAGTTATGTACCGCACCTCACAAGAATAGCTGAAATCGACAAATACACCCCTAGTACTTTTAACAAAACAGTTCAGAAGATTCTACATGTAAAATAGCCAATAAATATTTGAATTAGACAACCGCAGGATTTTTCCGGAATCGGGTTATAGTCTGTGACAAAATCAATCCGACAAAAGTCTCGTGCACCCTGAGGACACCGAGCGACGCAAGGACGATCGCTTTTTAAATTTTTCCCGCAAGTGTTTAGCATATTATTCACACGCAGGGATACATTTCCGGCTATTAACCAGTAAAAGGTCGGCACCCCCAAGAGAACCGATGATAAGAACGATTAATTTAACAGAATATTCCAGCTACCAATATCGCAACTCCGTTGCAAGGTATCTATACCTCTCTTTCTTATCATTCTCCTTGGCTATGATGTTTTTGTCAGCTAGTGCTGAAAATTCTATAACAAACATGGTACGCTTCTTGAAGTCAAGGAGAAGTATGTTGGCCTCGCGTGTGCAACAGAAACAATTGTCGACAATATAAAGAAATGAAACCATATTTGACACGACATTGACCGATCCTTCACATTTCTGTGAAAGATACTGCATCCTCTTATCGAGGAGCTGTTCCCGAAAGTTTTTCTCTTGTGTTTTCTGAATCCGGTCTTTCAGGATTGTTTTACTCGAGATAAATAAGATTCGATGCATTCTGTTCACACCTGATAATGAAGTTAAGTCCAAGGGTTTTAGAAGCCTCCTCCGCTGCTTTGTAAATGTGCATAACCTTTCATTCTTCGTCCAAATGAGTAGAGTACTACCGGGACGACAAGCATATTCGCTGCAGATACTTTGTTCCTCGCCGACAGTCATTTATATCTGCTTCGGAGAGTATCCTTGATAGATTTCACATCCTGAATGCGGCTCTGTGGCACGCCCAGGTACGTATAAGTCTCTCCAGCACAAAGGTTTCGTATAGCGCTTCTATCGACAAGCTCAGGGTCTTTACAGATGCCATAAGTTTTCTTCGCTTCAAATAAACCTTGGCACTTAAGATCATGCATGTGAAATACATGAGTGAACCTGTGATTTTGATTTGCAGATTTGCCGCAAAGCTACCTGGGAATAGTAAAGTAATAGACATAGTTGCAATTATGTGAGGCAAGAGAGAAGTAGGCTCATAGAGTTGCCCTGAAAGACACCTCTTTGGAATGTGACCTTGTTAGTTGTCACGCGATTTTTCCATATAAGATAGTAAATCTGGTATTTAAAAGTAGCATCAATATATAACATTATATATCTATATATTTCGGTTCGGTTTTGATTCCTCTAGAATTAAACCGAAAGGTCTATGACAAAGCCACAGAACGCGTCCTTGGATTGCGGATGGAGGGTCCCTGTACCAAGGGTTTCTGCTGAACGTGGGTACAAAAAATTAATAGGCAGTCGCAGACAGCTATCCAGGGTTGTTCCCGAAGGAATTAACCCCCAAGCGGAGGTGTGAAAACCATGCCGAAAGCTAAATAGCACCTGGGTGAGGTGTCCAGAACGGTGACTCTGAGATACCGGACGACCTCTCAGAGTAAGAAGCCTTATCCTTGTATGCGGGGCTCTACAAGGATGAACGAACCCTTTTTCCTAGCTTCTCGTGGAAACAATGTATATGTTCTGTGGTGTGAGCAACACCCAGAGCTATCGCACTTTTCGCGTCGACGTCTGTGAAACCATGCTAAAGTACTCCAAAAAAGGGGCTATGCAAGGAGAGCGCCTGCTCTGTCAGAGGCAGAATAAGCTGGCAGCAGAGAAAGAGAGCTGAAAATACCAATAATGGGCAGGCATCCGATAGAGGACGAGCGGTGCTTTATGACTCGGAGAAACATTAACACCCAGGTGTCTCCCAAGCCAAAAGATCTGGCGAAAATGGATGAAGAGCTTCCTGGACAATTTTCTGAAGAATCCGACCTCTTGACAATTAATTGTTGTGTGTATAATGCAGCAAGAACTTTCGCTCATGCGAACCGTAAAACAAGACCAACGGTTGATCATAAGACCAAAAGACGAATGCATCAACTCGTCATAAAGATAGGCTGGGCTAGACAGTACGCGTCACAAATTCAGTGTGTGATCGACTATATAACATCTGGCAGGCATTTTACCGCCAAGGTACGAAAGTTCGCGCGCGAACTCCGGATCCGTTACCACACAATTAACAAGTCAAAGCTGCTGACCATCAGGCAGCATATTGTTGAGAGAATATGAATACTATATGACGCTAAGAGAAGTATAGAGCGAAGAGATTGGTGCGTCAGAGAAAACCAACCGTTTCTCTCTGACCCGTCTGGACTCTTCCAAGACCCTCCAGTTACTGGATTGCTTGGGCAGTCGAACCTGTGTGGCAAGAAATGTATGAACAACGCGGGTGAATGTAACGCGTTGCAGGATGTCGGGAGAACCTGCTTATCGATACATGTGTCTGCAAAGATGCAGCATCCTACCAGCGTGGCCTATCGATGGGCTGGATTGATTACCGGAAAGCTTTCGATTCGACCTCCCATAAACTTATCATCTGTCTTTTGGAGGGTTCATCCGCAAATTGCGAGGTGCATAGAGAGATTGATGCCACTTTGGAAAACCAGATTTACTATTCTTTTTGGAAAAAATTGTGTGACAACTAACAAGGTCACTTTCCAAAGAGGAGTCTTTCAAGACGACTCCATGAGCCCACTCCTCTTGTCCCTTACATTATTGCCACTATCTCTAGCACTTCGCCATTCCAAGTGGTACCTTTGCGACAAACCTTCAAATCGAAAGCGTAAGGTCACTCATGTATTATACATGGATGATCTTAAGATCTATGCTAAAAATAAAGAGCAGCTACATCTAGCTCTAGGGATTGTCGAGAGATACACTGAAGAAATAGGAATAGAATTTAGGTTAGGCAAATGCGCAAACATTTACTTGGAGCTAGAAAAACTTAACGGCATCTCTGAAGACCCCGAGCTTGTTGATGGAAGCGCTAAACGATACTTTTGCGCTGAAGAGCCTTATACATACCTGGGCGTGCCACAGAGCCGCATTGAGGATGTGACATCTATTAAGGATGCTCTCTAAAGCAGATATAAGTGGCTCATCCGGCAGATTTGATCTTTCGAACTGTCGGCGAGGAACAAAGTATCTGCAACCCTTGATATCGGGATACGAAAGGTTTATGCACATAAACAATGGCATGCGTCTTAAGTCTTCTGCTCCGCGACTCTATATTCCACGCCGTCAAGGTGGTCGCGAAATATGGAATCTTGAATGTCTTTACAACAGGATTATTTTGGGTACAGCGCATAGAGTCGCAAATGGAAGAGACCCTCTTCTTAAAATGGTCAGGAAGCAAGAAGAAGTGGGCATAGGAGCGTTTCTGTATAAAGCAGAGGAGAAGGCTTTAGTATCAGGGGTGAGCAGAATTCATCAAATCTTATCTATCTCGATTACTCACTCCTGAAAGCTCGGATTCAGAAAGCACATGAGAAGAACTTCCGAGAAGAGCTCCTCGATAAGTGAATGCACGGCATTTTCCACAGAAATGTGCAGGATCACTCAATGTCGTGCGAGCTAACTTTTGCTTTCCTTAAATCACTCGGATTAAATTCGGGCACGAAGGGTTTCATTTTGGTGTGTCAAGATGGTGTAATTTCCACCTTATACCGTCGCTACATTTTGAGCCAAGACATTCCCGATGATATCTCCAGGACGCGGCACGCACACCCCGAGCATCTAGGATACATACAATCTAGTTTTTTAACTGATGCGGAAAAGTCCTACATCCAAAGGCACAATGCGGCACTAAGAGTGCTTTATTACGATCTCTGTCACTCTAACGGCATTAAGCTTGATATGGCTCCGCTAAACGCTTCTAGGGAAATAGAGTCAATTGTCGAGAATGAGAAGAGCCGCATATACTTGAACTTTATATTCTCCACAATTATTTCTGTGGCACAGTCGAGACCTGACATAGTTCTCCTTGACTTTGACAAGCGAACCATTTACGTTATCGAATTTTTGGCACCAGCAGACAAAAACATCCTTATCATCGGCGCTCTTGAAGGTGCCAAGCTTTCGCTGGTTAATAACCTAAAAAGCATCCCTGCAAGTCAACAACATGCTAAAACTCTTGCGGGGAAAGTGCAGAAGGTTGTCGTCCTTCGGTCGATCCGTGTCCTCAGGTTGCACAATACTTTTGACGGATCGCCGTATTGATTCCGTCACGGACTGTAACAACCTATCTCACGGTAGTGAGACGTGGTTATGGCTGAAATTTTACCGCGATTTCGCTGGGATCGGATGCAAATTTCAGATTAGCACCCGATCCCGGCGACACTTAATGACTCATTCTTTTTGTATCTTATTATTTATATTTAAGGCTGATTCGTTTTCTTTTCTTTTGTATTATTATACCCGGAGATCAACATCACCTAGAAAACAAAGGATAATCGACATCCAAGGGAGCGTCCGAGGAATTCGCATGATACCTTTTTCGACTCAAGGATTTTAAATACATGTGAAATTCTGTTAAGTAAATCCTTTGAATATTCATTTTTGAAATAAGAGACCTATAATGAAAACAACCACACCCTCTACCAAAATGCGTTGAGCCTTGCTAGCCGAGTAAAGTCCTGGTACCCTGTGTTTTGGGATCGTAATTACCTTACGTCGAATATGTTATCTTTCGACAATTAAATTTGTTGACCAAGAAAGTCCCCATTCAATTTAATAATCGGTTTGCCAAGAAAGCCCTGGTTATTAATTATCTCATGTTACGTTGAAAAATTATCTTACGTCAAAATTATCTTACGCTACGTTGAAAAATTATCTTACTTTGAAATATGTTTTGTTGAGTTAAGTTGATCTATGAAAGATTTGGCGCCCCAAACATTTAATCTGAATTATCTTACGTTGACGATCCGAAAACTTAGTGCGAAGGTATATTATTATCCAACCGCGAAAAATAATATCACATTGCATATACATTAAGTTTATTATTATACGTTAAATAGGAGTTTAAATTTTATTTTAATAGAATTTATATAAAACAAAAATAAGAATAAAAATAAAAATAGAAATTATTTTTTAGTTATTTTATGTAAAATTAACAAGACAGTTTCAAAGAGTCTCTATTAGGGTGAAGCGTAAAATAGAAATTTCTGAAAATAAAATGGCTTAGCGTGCCATTCTTTTTCTTTTTACGTTAAAAATGAATGTGTGAATTTTCGTCCAAATAAAAAAAATAAAAAAATAAGCAATGCGCAAAGATAAAATATGTCAAAAAACCAAAAAAGTAGGTTTTTTTTAATTAACTTCGCACGTGTGAGTCGAATCAGAAAACTCATAACATATGTAGTTGGTGATATCAAAATACATCTTTCATGTTTCAGCAGTATTTTTTTTAGAATGAGATTTTGAGCCTCCAACCTCACTTCCAGCTTTTCATCAGTGATCATCGACAAAAGATGTTTTCTGGGTGTCCGAAATAGGCATTTTTTTATTTTCGATAATCACTAATGAGAAGCTGAAAGTGCGATATGAGTCCTAAAGTCTCATGTTTTGGTTCTCGCGCTTATCTTTTGATAGTATATTTATCTCGCGCTTCGCGCTCGATTATGAATTTACCTCAAGCTACGCGCTCAATCTTTGTGCATTCCCCACACCTATACACAGACTTTTTAAAACTAAAGGTCAAAGCATCGACGGGAGTAATTTAGTGACTGTGAATTCTCTTTTGTTAAAGCTCCTGCGACTAACAAACACATTCTCATCACGTATCTCGTGCTTTACATTCGAATCTGTCCCTTAAATATAAATTAAATTGATTTGAGGTTGGCAGCATAAAATAGGATTTCATGTAGATAATTTTTGTCCTGAATAATAATTAAAAACGTTTTTAGCTGCTTTATGTGGAGAAGGTTTGGAATTATTCCGTTAAAAGTAACAGGGATGGGTTTTTGGATTTCTGAATATTATTATGTGTTCAGAATATTACCTGAGGTTCTTTTAAGTAAGCTTGTCTCCGTATTTTTTATTTAAAATGTATTGGCCGGTTTGCGTGGAGAGTCTTTGGAACTGTTTCGATAAAAGTACTATGGGTTATTTTGTGGAGTGGATAAGAGAGCACTACTGTAGGAGTTTTAATTATTTCAATAATTGCAGGATATCTGCAAAACAACTAATCTTCACTTTCCTCTTACCGAACAAGAATAATTTCGGAACAAAATTTTAAATGAAACCGTAGTCGGCAGTCACACTAGACGTGTGTATTTTAATTTTTTTCTTCTAATTTTTGTGTATATCAGCGCCTTGTTTTATTCAAAGATGCAGGAAAGTTATGTTGAAATATGTGAACTCCTGGAAAAATTACTTTGGAGACTTTCTTTGCAATTGTGAATAATAAGTCTAAATTATTTGTAGAGTGTAAATTGGTTGTTGAAAAAAGTATCTTTTCTACAGAAAAACCTTCAAAGGTCATAAAATTCTGTTGCGTGGCCACGTGAATAACAAATAATATCATTCTTTTACCATATGTCAGAAAGTTTCTCGCAACGTGGCACGTGAACATTCGCTTACACCTATGTATCAATTAGCTTTCGGATTGATTCTTTTTTTGTTACAAGAACATTCCAGAATCTAATGGAACAAATTGAGATTACCATAAATTCCAGCTCGCTGTGGGTAAAGTCTCTCATAGTTTCGAATAAATAAAATTTCTACCGATAGTACTTTTCATCGCGATTTATATATTCACCAATTAAATTAAAGATGACGGCCGAGGAAACGGCCAGAGTATGAAGAACCCTCATTTTTCAAAGCGCGTTACTAAAGAATAATCAGGTGGCTCTATGGAATATTTATGCTATAGTCGTTATCTCATGCAAATGTTTGTACTTCATTACCTTGTTTGACAGAAAGCAATGTAATTAACAAATTTTTTAAAACTGATTCCACCATTCATAATTTTATCTCTTACATTTAAGAGCAACCTTGTTTTCACATCAAAAAGCGAATATTTGATTAAAGAATTATCTGGAAACACGTGTAAACAAAAATATAAAATTGTTGATTAAATAATTATTAGAAAATGTTAGATCAATGTTAACACTCTTTGATTTGTCCTATTTTATGAAAAGGATGTTTTTTTAAAAATGGAATTACCTCTTAAATTTACTATTCAGAGAATTTTTATTTTACCCAATACAGAAAAACTTTGGTTTCCATTAGAACCGACTTTTGGCTTCAAATGAGCTACAAGAAAATGAAACCTGTCTTGCTTAAAAGGAGCCTGACATGATAAGTACCTTTTTAAAGGAATTCGGAATTCAAAGAATTAAAGGAATTGAAGGATTTCAGAGAACTCAACGAATTCAGGAAGTTAAAAGAATTCAGAAAATTTAGAAAATTCAAATAATTCGAGGGATTTAGAGGATTCGAGGTACGCAGATTTCGCACTTGGACACTTGAAGTTGTTATGATTGGATTGGGACATTTCTCTTTTTTTAAAAGTTCGACTATTAAGCCTTTACATTTAAAATGAAACAATAGCAGGATTGTGGAATATGGCACATATTTTCTTGTTTTATTTTTACTAGCATACTATGTCTAGTTGAGTGCATATTTGATGTAGGGGTAATTGGAGCTAAATGTTACATAGAAAAATCCTTGACTCGGCATTATCTTACGAACGGTGACACTTGCAAGACTGAAATTTTGACGTTCAGCTGAACGTTAACGGGTTCTTTTACAGAAAGTATCTTATAAAATTCCGATGGGCTGAACACGAATCCGAAACTGTTTTCTCTATATTTTTAGTTATGTTTTGTGCAATTTGGCATTTGTCATATAAATTTAAAAAGATATTGTCAAAGGATCCCGCACTAAATGTACATTAAATCGCTTTTTGTGAAAAATTATTTTAAAAAAAATTCTGTATTTTTGAACCTGCAGAGCAAAAATTCGAAAGAAAAAAGTAAGAAAAATTGACACTTTCTCGAAAAACAATGGATAAAGTTTTAATTTTTACACGTGTTTTAATAGAAAAATGCTTATTTCAGTTAAATGTTTTTTCTCTCAAAAACTGTGATAAATTTGGCTAAAAATTTTACATTTTGTCGATCAGACTTACCGAAACAAAAGGTTCATACCCATGAATGCATAGCAAGAATATGTGTTTGAATTATTTTTCAGAACATATCTTACGTTTTTGTTCATTAATGAATCTTGTTTTTTCTTTTTTCAATATTTTAGAGATGTTGGAAGATTCCTTAAAATTATTTCAAAGACCTATTCCTTGGGACGAACCCAAGATGAATTATCATTTTCACTTCGGTGGTCGAATAAACGTGGAGCCAGGCGAGGGCCAGCATTTCAAAATAAGTCAACTATAATTTTAATATAATAATAATATAATGTAGTTTGATAATATAAATTATTTAACATCTTCATTTTTATAAGCACTCGCATTCGCCTAAACCTCTTTAAGATTGTGTTTGAGTAAAGCCAAGCCAGAAAACCCCATTCGTGGAAATCATCATCAGGAGAAGCCAAATTATCTACAATCTAGACTAGTCGAAGACTCATGCTCTATCTGTAAGGAAAATAATAAAATTTTATCATTTAGACCACTAACTGGTATATTTTAAAACTACCGAATAAATGATTTTATAGTAGTGGTGCAAACTATATAACTTGAATTTGTGCGTTGGGCCCCAAAAAATGGTATTAATACAAAATTTTTTGATTTAATGACTTAAAAGAAGTTAAGTATTAACACATGGTTTCCTGTATGAAAGAGTATAGATTTAGTTAACGTGGCATGATAAGTACGAGTGTTTTTCAATGAACGAAAGTGATTATTATTAACAAAATCTAATTACTTTGGGCACATATATGAAATATATTTGTTTTACATTATATTTTACTTTTCACATTACCTTGTATGAGAGGAAGCAGTTCCTCCGCGATCCATATACCTCTCCAAGCTAACGCAATAGACTTGAATACCGGCTTTCTCGTTTCCTGATCAGTTCCTATTTTACGCACCAATAGATCGTTGTCACGAAGAATCATTAACCGTCCTGATTTTATTAGAAAAAAATAGTTATTATTTTAGCCTAACTATTGAAAAAAACATTAATTAAAAGCTGGTGAGCACATCAATACATTTCAAATAATTATTTATGATACAAGTGCGTAAAAACTTCATACTTAGGAAATAACTATTCGTTCTAGACATAGTTTTTTAATATTTAAAACAATTTAATTTTAATTTTTGAATAACCCCTATTAGGACTTACGTCGTACGGGAACCATAAAGCCATGTTGGTTTATTAGTCCAACTGTTTTCAGGCGGCCATCTCCATGCCTGTCAACACGAAGAATTTGATCCCCAGGCTCACTGACAGGCGGTATTCGATATTTATCTGTAAAATAATATAATAATTATTTCTTTTAACGATGCGCCTTCACTCCGAACTGTCTAATTGTACTAATTGATAAGTCCAGTAATAACTGCTCAAGAACTAAATTTTGGATCTGTTTTTCTGAATCCCAAAAATGTCTTCTTAGTTCAAAACAATTATGAACATTTAGAACTATTTAACAGAGTCTATGAAAATTTTATTTCTGCTCACTTGTCCCGTGCGATAAAATAAATAACTTCACGATTGTTATTTCTAGAGATAAAACAATATTCAGTAATATACCTTTCTAATATTTTCGCAGCGAAAAAATAGCATATTATCCAGCAAATGGATGAGTTGGGACATTTCCTGAAGCTTATGGAAGTTTAGGTAAATTTTCGGTAATTTATGGTCATTTTACAGGTAAATATGGTAACTCGCCATAAATTTCCCAAAATTCAATTTAAAAAGTCTGTCAGTTTTCGGAAAATTATGGAAATTTTCGGTAATTTATGGTAGTTTAAAACTAAATGTGGTAACTTCCAACTAATTACACAAAACTCAATTTGAAACATTTTCCTTAATTTCCGAAAATTTATGAAATTATGTTTCGTAAATTTCCTAGAAATATTAAAAATTTAAATTTGAGAGTTTATAAATGGACGATATGCCAATCGCAAGTTAAGTAATTATAACATCTAAATTGTAACGACGGTTATATTACCTTTTAAAGCCAAGGCTAATTTTGAATAAGTCATTTGGGTAAAGTGTCCGTCTTTAATTCAACTCTCAAGTACTGAATTGCAGTAATTATAGTAAAAAATGTTTCCTGTGTATACTAATATCAGTTTTTTTGTGATTATATATACCATTTGTTTATACAAATTGAGTGATTCAGAAAATCCATTATTTAAGTTCTTGTGGCGCTCAGATTTATTGCTAAAACTTGTACTTGGCCGTATGGGGTTTCGTTCCCTTATCCTTTCGTAAAGCACTTCCTCATTATAACTCAGTGGTCTAATGTTTCGATAACTATCGACAGGAGTTGTAGCATAGATTAGGGATAGACGGCCACGAAAAATTACTATTTGACCCAAATTATATCGATTCCGATTGTACATCTCATGCGGATGATTTATTACTGCTGGTTCAGCCCGTGTTTCTGTAAAAAAGTAATATATCTGAAGAAATAAGCAAGAGTGACAGACCGGAAAATTCTTGTGTGTCTCGAGGACATGTAGCGACTACAGGATCACAATTTTCTGCATCAAACTCGCAAGTGCATTGGCATTTTTTTAGCACGCAGGTTAAGGTTAAAGGTTTAACCACTTATGACCGATTTTCACAAAAGTGGACAGATATTGAATTTACAATTGTGACGTGCACTAAGTTTCTTTAATGTAACCGTCAGGAGTATTAACTTCTTCAAATTAAATACTGGAAGGATCAATCGCGTTGATTAACTAAAAATTAATTCTTGCCTTTTATAATTGAAATCGGGAAAAAGTAAAATGTGTCGTGTACTTTATTGAAAAAAAGTTTTATAAAAAATACTGATTAGTTTTAAAGATGCATTATACAATTTTAATAGTGTTTGAGCAGGCGGAACATATACCCCAAAGCCAATATAAAAAAGTTAAAATCTTAAGAAAATGTTGCGGTCAAGATTGAATCTCCAGATAAAACAACTGATTCTAAGCTTTGTCCTTACGAGACTCTAAGCATTAAACATGAACAGTCTAGTGATATTGCAGGAAATTAAGATTTTACGAGTGCCTACGATTGGTGTGTACCCAGCTGGTGAAATTCCCAAAACCTGGACAAGACCGGCTGCAATAGTGGTTAACACTGATGACCACACTCAGCCTGGTTCCCACTGGGTTGGAATCCATATCGACGGAACCGCTAGAGGAAACTTCTTTGACATTTAGGGGATACCGCCTCTTATTCCTCAACATCTTCCTCGTATACGTAGAAACTCTGGCCTCTACAGACGGTACACCAAACAACTACAAAGTACCTCTTCAGATACCTGTGGTCAGTTTTCCATCAAGTTTGTTTATTATATGTGTAACGGTGGTACTTTGCGTAATTCCATTGATATTTTTACGGATAATATATTAGATAACATATTGTGGTAAAATTTCAGAAAAGACTCTTAGACAAGTATAAACTCAAATGGGTTAGAGTCCCATTACACAGACCGCCCTGCACTTCAAATTCCCCATAGTGGTCCTACTCTACTTTAAAAGAAAAGGAAATAAAAAGAGATTGCACAAATTCAAAAGTAATAAAACAAATGAAAGGGATTTTTATATGGAACTACCCTTAAATTACAGCTACTACTACTCTTACTTCTCCAGAGAGAAAAAAAGAGTGGGCAACGATTAGATTTCTAGTTGTTGAGATCAGGTACAACTTGACAGGTCGACATATTTCCCTGAAATGTCGCACTACGTAGAGAACTACACTGGGCGTGATTTACTGTTTATTTTCTAGGAAAACTACGCTGATTTTTCGAATCGACACAGCAGTCTAGTAAGAAACGATAGCTGGTAGGTTAAACTTTAAATAACTACACTATTCTCTCTCGGTTAGTCCATTAAATTGGTCAAATTAAGTCCGATGATGCCATCATTCGAACAGATACCAGTTAGTCAAAATTTGTCAAAAAAGCGGGTCCGTTGGTGCTGTTAGGAAGATGATGTCAGTTTATTTTTAATAAGAAAATAAGTGCTCGGTTTGTAATTCTGACGTCGCAGCCATGATCAGTTACACGTCGGGAGCAGACGGGCCTTTAAAAAAATTTTAAAGATACTTAAATACTTTAGATTATAATGTGAAGTTTATTGACTATTTATTATCAATTATCTTTAACTAATTTTATTTATTTCAGTAGTTATTATCTTCGATTAATAATTTTGAAATTATTTTGTAGCAATAATAAATCGTTAATTAGGCAACGGTGATTTAAATATTATTATTAAGGGTCGATAAGGAAATGCACTTGCAAAGCGAGCGAATCGTTGGGTGTAGTGGTACATAGGTGCCAGCGTAACTTATGGACATAGGTGTAGGAATTTGCATGCTGTTTAATGGTTTAATACTGCTCACGTCGCGCACATTGTCCTGAAAGGTTCATTTAGTTTTAAATAGTTAAGTACAAAATTTAATTACGTACCAGGCCGGTTCGTAACAGCATAACCACTAGAACCAGAAGCAAAGTGCACTAGATGAATATTCTCTGGACCTGCATCTGTAATATAGGAATATTTATTTAAATTTTTTTTAATGGAAATAAAATTAAAAATAAGCAAATAAAAAACCCCCCTTAAACGAATTTTCATATAGCTAAACAGAAAATTCAGTTTTTGACACTTTTACTGGTTTTTGGCAAATTGTGCGGCTGTTGGCTGTAGCACACTCCAGTTGTGTGTTTTGGATTTAAAGATACAGATCGACGCACAGTGGGACCTAATCAAGAATTCCTTGAAAAAACTCCAAAAATCGAAAGACACTATTCAAGGTACACTAATACGACATTTTTCGTAGATAGTTTTATTGCACTTGAATCAAGCTTAGCACGTGGTTTTGTCCAATATTCGACGGCGAGTGCAAGCTCTGAGTTTACTTTGCCTAAGAACGTGAGCAACTCGAACATATCGACTTTTGTGTACCTAAAATTAATCCTGATGTATTAGTTAATAATGCTAAAAGCAACTATTCGATGCTTTAGGTTAACGTGAATGCTTCGTTCTTACATACGATGCATAAAACATTGAGGAACTAAGTTCAGATCTGGCAATATCTGGCAAGTAACTCATCTCATTCCAAACATTATACAGGGTTTTAAAAATTTACCCTGGTCGTGGATCAGGTACAACTAGCTTTTAAAACATCTGAGAAGCGCAGCTTCAAGAAATAGCTCATAAAGACTTTTATTATTTATTTGATCAAGATGCATTTAGATGTGACTGTAGACATGACTGCGCTGCTCAGATGTTTCCAAACCCCGTTTAAGTAAAAATAAAGGTAAAAACAAAGTCAAGGTCAAAACCAAAATCACTATAGAATTCCTTGTTAAAAGTTACTCGGAGAATGACCTTGCGTTTTTCTTTTTAAATATTTTAGCTGGGGAAATATTCAACCGCTCCTTAATTTTTTGACATCATATATATAATTCCTAAGGATTATATACAAGGTGTCCCATAGCATGTGAAAAAAGTAAATGACGCTGTATTTCGTAATTTGGCAGTGCAGGCCAAGGTCTAACATACGGTTTAAGTGTAGACTCTCTACTCATTACATTCATGCTTCAGTGTCTCGCGAGTAAGTGAGTATATTTTCAGAGTGAAGAGATTTTATCAGCACGGTCTTTAAAGTGTCTATGAACTTCCAGCTCTATAAAATTTCTTTACGTCAACTTTTATCTCAGGAATCAATGGTCAGTCATGTGAAATTTTTTCATGAACTTCACAATCATTTGAAATTTAAAGAGATAAGGGCTGAAAATATCATTTTCTCAGATGATGCACATTTCTTCTTAGGTGGAAAATGCTCCATTTGAATTTTCGTCTGATCGAAACATTTTTGGTAAAACTTTAGATTTGTTTTCTGGAATAGGGATCTTATATTTTAATTGTTACTTTATCAGCTACTTCAGCTAAAACTATTGCATGACAGTTATTACTAATGTGGCATTTCTGGATTTGTAAATAAATAAGATAAACTGGGCGTTTGTCAAATTTTAATATATATTGATGGTATTGAAACTATTCTTGGGTAAAGTTACCATATGTTTGAAGCCTGATATTTGGGTTTGTAGATATTATTTCACAATTAACAAGTAAGAATTAAATACAAAACAATTTTTTTGTAGAGGATATGAAGCATATTTAAATTTTTTTGTAGAGGATATGAAGTATATTTCAAAAGTCTCCCAATGAAATGTTTCTATTAAACGAAAAAACGCGCGAGACCAAAAAACTGATCGCTTGACAAACTACGCCAAACGGCAAGGGTTTCGGTCTCGTTGGTATCCTTTTATTTCTGAGAATATACCTACATAGATTGGCTCTCGACATTTTTTTCATTAACAAATCTCACCTTTTGAGACGTGCTTATCATATTTGTGTCTGTTTCGCAGACTCAACGAAGAATTCACACGGGTGTCCCAAGCGATCTTAAAGAAGAACTTTTTCCTTTGGCAAAAAAAATTACTTATTAAAAATTCTATTTCATGCAAGCTGTTGCCACCCCACACAGGGTTTATTAAAGTGTTTCAAACAATTTTCATCATAAACGGTACGCGTGTCTAAGGTTTCGTTTATCCAAAGGAAAAATGGTACGAAAAGCATTTCAAGACGGTCGAAGAGTTGAAAGACACAATCACCGATGCTGTCCGAGGCAGATACTTGAAAGCGATTGTGGTGTAATTGGCCAAATGTTCTTAGTGCAATAAAGGAACAGCAATGATGTACCTCCAACCGAATTCAAGTTATTCAAAATTTACATTGGTCTTATTTCTATTTTAACGAAACCTTCTGCGGTAACTTCCGTAGCGTTCCAAAAAGTCGCCCGGAATGTGTTAAATGTCCGCCGCTTTGATCAAAATGGATGTCAGTTAATGATATCGATATCATATTATAGTATAGTATATGCGGTATTTAAAACTTAAAAACGGCATCCATTTTTACCTATTTCTACTGAAGCGTTCTGAAGGTTAACGCGCATCGTTCCTACTTGTTACAAATTACATGTCATCAGGAAATTGCAATGTTTACATTGTCACCCCGCCCCCCTCCAGTTTTTGTCGAATGTCCACGTTTTAAGGCCACCTAAATCCGAAAAACAGGTTTTTACGAGTGTGACTGTATGTCACTATGGCTGCGTGTCTGTATGTATGTCTGTATGTATTTTTTTCAAAAATAAAAAATTTGTTGTACGGATGTTTATATTATTGAAAATATGGGTAAGACAGAAAATCCTGCAGGAGTCCATCAAAGATTTTGCCATAAATTATCATAGTTTTCCACAATTTCCAATAAGTTTTTCGGGCTTACCTTAAAAATGGAAAAGCTACAGAATCTTATCTAGGGAAAAAATACAAAATTAAATTTTCTATAAGAATATGCACTTTTTAAGTTAAAATCATCACAATGTTTTAAAGGTCTCCAAGAGGCAACGCCGTTTAGCAAGAACAATTTATTGTCGTTTATTAATTAAACTTTTTATTTCTCTTAATAAATCTCATCGATGCTTTCTTAGTTACAAAAATTGATGTATACTTACGATAATAATCCTGATGCTCTATTCTGAATCCTGGTGGTAGTATTTGTACACCTGTGAAATTTAAAATAGGGATTTTTATTCAAAAATCGTTTTAACGAACTCCAAAATTTTTGATATTAGTCGAAACTAAAAATAGCCTATATTTAATCACAATGTCCGTTGTTTTAATAAAACCCCTAAGACCAAATTTCCCTGAACTGCATATAATTTGAACGTCTGGACACCCATGTATGTGTTTCTAGAGTATTAGGTTATTTTTTCTTCTGATTTTCCATTTAGATGGTTTAAAGTATGATACTTTCGCTCTTGCGCCTTCAAAATAAACCAGTTAATTACAAAAGGTAAAAAAAAAGTTATAAATTATTTCTAATTTTATTTTTGTGGCCTGCAATTTATATCGAAAAAATTGTTCTGCGACGAACTTTCTGTCGATTGTCCATCCCACGATACCCCTTAGATTTTGAAAAAAAGTCAAGCAAAGTTTTCTCTCTTGCAGGTATATCAATAACTTGATTTCTGAATTCAAAGAAATATTTATTTTAAATACAATTTTTCCTCGAAAGTTTATATTGATATGTACGGGCTTTCCCACACTCAAGTGTCTGCAGTTACATGGCTGTATAAAAATAAAAAAAATAAATCCAAAATTCCTTTTCCAAAAATCAGTTAAGGCTTTAGTTTTTGAGATACAAAGGATTTGAGCTGGACCAATCAGGAGCGCAGTATAAACAGTCGGGTGTGTGTGATCAAGAGTACCATTTGGAGTAGTGACCGCTGTTCTTTCGTCGCTAACCCCACTTGATTGGTCCAGCCTAAATATTTTATAACCCATGAACTAAAACTTCAACTAATTTTTGGAAAAGGACTTTTTGATTTCTTTTTCTAATTTGTATACCGATATATAAGTCCGGACACTTAAGTCTGGGACACCCTGTATAATGCTTAAACAGCCAACCGAAAATTACTCATGAGGAAATTTAATAGTGTTGATATTGCGCACTATTAGTTCATGTAACTTAATGAATCCGTTACGTATGTCTTTAAACTTCCTGAAAACACGCTTCACCCTGCGGAAACAACTTTGTAAAGATTTTTTTAGATTACTTGTTTGCCCAAAATTTTAATCTTTTATTATTAATGTTCTTTTTTACGACTAAAAACAAAAAATATGCATCCTATCGAAAATTGATTAATGACAAATTTATAGATATTTTCAGGGCACGCAATTTTAGTTAACTCATTTTTTTCGTGTCTTGTATGATACGAATTTCCGAGTACCATAAATAGCCGTATATAGAACTTTTTTATACTTGAAAAGAATAGTCTCAAATATTTTGAAAATATTCTCACTTTTTGAATTTTCGTCAAAAATACCTGGTTTACGAACTTGTCCTTTCTTTTTAGGCCCTTAAAAAGTGCGCCAAAGCAGAATTCAATCTGACCAATCTTTCGAAAGTTATCGTACCTACAGTATATAGACTACAGCTTCAAGACTACAGACTACAGACTGCAGACAGACAGAGAAACACCTTCGTAAGAATAATTTTTTCTGACTTAGGAGGTCTTAAAAAGGTGAAAAAATATACTTCTTATGATCCATTTTTTAAGTAAATGGTCCTCAGAAATCTCAACGAGAAAAATGAACGAATGAATGGATGACGAAAAACGCTTTTTTCAATTAAATCTTGAATTGGGCGTCGAAATTTATATATAAATATGGCCTTCATTTTTCGCTTCGAGGTTTCCCATGACTATTTAAGTAAAAAATTCGTCATGGTTAGTATATTTTTTTCATTTCTTTTTTTAGTTTCTTGCGTATTAAGCGCATGCAGGGGATTTTGTTCTTTTTGTTTAGTTTTTCTATGTGTGGTAAAGTTTTTTTTGGCAGGACGCTTTCTCTTCACCTTTCCCAATTTCGATTTGGAATGTTATTTGGGGTAACTTTTTGTAAAACTTGTCGATCGGATTAGGTTTTACGAACAATATTGTACAAGATAATGGAGGAGCTGTTTTTATAATGGCCGATTTAAGAACGGTTTACTACAATGATAACTTGCAAGCGTATGAAGTGAATCATTAAATTGAAAAGAAATGATAGTGTTTGATACATTTGACCCCCACGTATGGAGTAAATTACGTTATGAAAAAATGGCTGTAAGTTCTCAATGCCAGTAATAATTGTTCACGCACAGAAACACGAAATGTGATCTTCGCGGCAGCTAAAAGATATCTCGTTATTGCCATCTCGTTATCTCGTACTTTTTACTTCATACTTTTAATAGTAATTCTTTCAAATTTGAATTATTATTGATTCTAATGATTAACTTTTGAAATTTCATCAGGCAAGATTTAAAATTAAATTCACTTTACGCTCGATCTCCAAAATCATCAAAATTCTGGACATGTTACTTATGAATTTATGCAAAATGAAACCGTTTTTGTCAAATTTTCGGCTTTATTGATTTTGTAGTTATAGATAATGGTGATTATGCAAATTACAAAGTCCCGAAAATTATCGTTAATTTCTACAAATTTTATAAACTTCCATGAGTTTCTAAACTGCACAATAAGTTTTTATTTTAAGCTGGGGGTTCCAGATTTACTTTGGAAACGGGGAAGATGCATCATTTTCGTTTAATAAAAAAAAGATGCGCAATTGGATTTCTCTTAAAAATATGCACTTTTTAAGTTTAAATTCGAAATTTGTTGCAAAGGTCTCCAGGGACCAACCCCGTTTGGTGAAAACAATATATTGGCGGTTACGAAAAAAATGTTCTTTTTGTTCTGAATGTCGACCATTTGTTGCTAAATTAAAGAATGAAAATATACTTACGTTGAGTTCTAGAACTAGAAGCAGCATTGCTAGATCCAGAAGCCTGATTTGATATTTCGTCAGACGATGTTCTAGGCCCCTTTTCCCTTGGATTTTGATTTTCAACTAGCTGCTCATCCGTTCCGTCTGTAAGATATAAATGATTTAAAAGCAAACAACAGATTAGGAGGAAGAACGGAAATTTGAACTGAAAATCGCTCCCTTCAAAGCATTAGAATCGCCTCAAAAGTCGAACATTCAGACGGGATTTTGTGAAAACGAACAGAATTTATTCCTTTATAAGGTCGTCTAATAAATGAAAACTGCGAATTTAGTAACCTAAGATATTACGCATGCGCCCCGCAAAAATTTTTCGCAAAATTTCCCAAGGGAGTCTATGATTCTGGGAGCTGGAAGGAAAATTAAAAAAAAAAAGCATTAAAAGAGAATCTATTCGTTAGTATCAAGTCATGTTATAAAATTTCTGTATAAAAATTAATTTGTTTATTTACAATGTGCGATTGAACATTTCTGCACCTTTTTTAAATATAATAGACTTAACGATTTAACAGCTATCAACATCATCCCAAACCTGAAAATCTAATTCTTATCCCTAAGATCCCTTTCCTCGTGGCTCGTCAGATTTATAGAAATATGTGAAGTATAAGAAATGTATAGCAATTAGTAATCTAATGTTATTGTGGCTAATGTATAATTTTGAAATTAATAAATGTCAATTTTGCCTTGTTCTACATATGGAATTTGAATTTTTTCAATTAGTGAGAAGTCTGCACAATTTAGATTCAGAAAGAGTTTTTACTTTTTTATGGTCGCCCCTTGAGTTAATAATAAATAATATTGTTAAGGTATGTGCAACGCGTGCTGCGGTAACCACTACTTAGTGGCCTTAAATAAGAATTAACTGTTGATAATGGCCTACGGGTATTAGTACCAGAATTAGTATTTCCTAACCGATTTCGAAGTATTCTTTTAGACAAACACAGCATTAATTTTTGTTAAGAAACGTTGTTTTTAATTTTTTCAATTTTTTACAGAAGAACAATATAGCCACAAATAAATTGAAAAAATTAGCTATTTTTGCTCGGTGGATTTTTTTCTCAAGAGGAAATACAGAATGAAACTCACCATCGGATGGAATTACTGCATCTGCACTTATAGACCAGAAATAATTTTAATAATATTTAGACCGCAAAATCAGCATGAGCACATAATTTTTTAAAACATTGATTAAAATGTAACATATCCGTTTGTCATAAATAATTTTGTGGACGGTAATTATATCCTTATTATTTTCTTACAGAAAGAAAACCAGCAGAGTGTAGTAACAATCCATATTAAACAGCATTATACCAAAATCGAGACTTTGAGTTTTTAATGTCTATAATGGGTCGCAGGTTACTGGCATGTTCATATTCATAATGTCAATTTCTCAAATAAGTTTTGACGAGTATGGTATTCATTTTCTTGATAATTGAAATTATTTGTAAAGAAAGTAATAAAAACTGTTATAAGAATGTCAAATTTGAGTCCTTTAATATGAATAACTCGAATAGTTCAACTTTTTTTCGTGTTTTGATACAAAAGTATACTAAACAATGATACACCTAAAATAATTTATACCTTAATACAATATAAGTTAAATTGTGAAAAAATTCAATTTTTTTTGACAATTGTCGTAACTGTTAAAAAAATTATTGTAACAAAGGTGTCAACTGGAGGAATAAACGAAAGCATTTTCTAATAAGCGGCCCTCTATCTGGGTAAAGTCCCACCTCCTCGAGACCCAAAACCGGCCTAGTTTCAGAGTTTCACTGTACTTGTATGAGAATAGTAATAACCTGTAATGAAATTTATGGCTGTTCTTGTGCACTGCAATTGCGGTATGTCAATAATTATTGACAACATTAATAAGAATAATATTGTAAATTTAAATATTCCATTCGCACGGCCGCTTGGGATTTTAGTTACATCAGGTCATACATAAGCGCTCGTATCGCTCCATAAGCGGCCAATTTGGGAATATTTGCTTTCAATTTTCAGCACGAGGCGTCACCTTTGTGGATTAAATCATATATCAATGCTTTCAGGAAGTTTGATAAATAGAACTTGCATGATTGTTTAGGCTTGAATTAATTGATCTTTCTAGAATTTATGTAGAAATCAAATATTGACGGTACTAGAAATTTCCTGCAAGGAAGAGCCATGCTTGCTTCCAATAAGAGTAAGCTTTTGTTATGATTGACTCAATGGACTTCTCCAGATTTAGAAAACGCATCGAGATCACATGTCAAACCTTCTAGAGATTCGTTGTATCGATTAATCTTCTGGAAAGTTTGACGACATCGAAAAGCTCAAAAGCAATAGCTTCTTATGTTTAAGCTTTCTAGTATCTTCGATCGATATAAAATCATTCTAGATCAGGTTAAATTTTCTGGTTCGTTTATTTTCCGAAAAACTCTGGGAGAATATAATAAAACTTGAGTAACACCTTTAGTACTGCAGGGTTCCACCTCCTTCTTATTTCCCATAATACCAGATAAATAAGCAGTTTGCCTATAGATATCAGCTTTGAGAACCGTCTAGCTCACATAGGTCAACTATACTTCTGAAAGTTTTGAGAACTCAGGGGAATCTCCGCTCCAATCCAAGTAAAACTTGGGTATTACACCATTGTTACTCTATTGGCGGCACCTACTGGACCGAGATTGTGGCGGGAGCAGGAAGAAACTGCTGAGTGGACAACTGAATCTGGCATCAAAGGATTGAGACAGGCAATACAAGTGTGCTTTATTTTTTTTGAGGTTAAACCTTTTTAATGGTGATTTTAGCTTAGGATTAAGCATTTATTTGGGGTACGGTAGATAGTTAATGGGTAGGAGTTATGTACGGTTAATTGTGGTTTGGAAATAACCGCCTCGCGCGCCAACACTTAGCAAATTTTGTATCCACTTGCGACAGAATTTTCTTCAATAAACCTGCCTAGTCTTTATTTAATTTCGATAAAGAAAAATGAATATGTAGCGTTTTTCTCACTCACGTTTCATATCCAGATTAGTCACGAACATCCAAAAAAGTTCAGATAGGTAATCAGAATCCGCGATACACACGAATGGAAATTCGAACCGTTCTTGCCGATTTCCTCGGCTCCTTAGAACCATAATTTAAGGTTACCGTTGAATTACTATTCACTTCTATGGATTCCTATAAATACCCATAAATATCTATAATTTTTCGCCGCGAATTCTCAGAAAATATGAATTATTTCTACAAGTTTTATAGACTTTTGTACATTATCGGGGGTTTCACGTTTACTTTAAAAATAGGAAATCCGCAACACTTTCGTTTAATCGAGAAAAAGATGCGCATTTGAATCTCCTATAGGAATGTGTGTGCTGGTTTGAAAGGTATCCATGGAATAACGCTTTTCGGTGAGAAAAAAATGTTGCCGGTTAAAAAACTTCAAATTTTTTCCTAAATTTCTATGATTTGTTGCCAGTTCAAAAAATTAAATTATACTTACGTGTAATTCCAGAACTAGAAGCAGCATTGCTAGACCCAGTAGCTTGATTTGTTATTTCATTTTTCGATTTTCCATGCTTCTGATGCATTGGGTTTTCATCCATTCCGCCTGTAAGGTATAATATAGCGATTTTAATTAAAGAATTTTTTTTCAGCGAAACCAACAATGTGCAATGGGTCCGAAATAAAGAGAGGCAAAATTTTATCAAAAAGTCAGTTGATATTAAAAATAAACAATAAAGGTTTTCAATTTCCAAATGCCTATCAATTTCCAGAAATTTCTACACATTTTTAAAATTCGTGTCATGCTACAACGAAAGAGACCTTAAGTTATTAGCCGAGCTTTTCTGTAGGAGCGATTGAAGAAACGGTCGAAGTCAATCACTCAGAGATTGGGGAAAATCTCCGGAAATCTTAGGGTGAAATTTAGATTAATTAATGAGATGTTACTGAGATTTTAATGAGATTTTTAAAATTGATAACCAGGGAGGAAAGAAAAGTAAACTGAAATTAGATTCTGTCGAAGTGTTGGAATGGCCTCAAAAGAGAATATACTTATTCGTATTAAGTCACTTTATGGAATTTTTGGAGAAAAATATATTTGCTTATTCGCAATGTACGATTGAAAATTTCTAAATAGTTTAATTAACAAATTATCCTTTCTACGATTTTTTCCTATTCTAAATACAGTATTTGCCATTTTTTCAAGTAGTGGCAGTAGTAGTTTTTAATGAGTTGTCTGTAATGGAAATGTACAAGTGTACAATCATTAAAAATTATGGCCCACAGGTAGTATTCCTTAACAGATTTTAAATAATTTTTTTAGAAATGCTTAGCAGTAATTTTTTTTAAAGAAATGTAGTTTGTCATTTTTTCATTTTTGTCTCAGAATTTCTTAGACGAAAACTATAAGCCTATCATTGTCGAACTGTTGTAAATATTATTTTCATGCATA
Source organism: Druon quercuslanigerum (assembly GCA_010014905.2). Classification (NCBI taxonomy): domain Eukaryota; kingdom Metazoa; phylum Arthropoda; class Insecta; order Hymenoptera; family Cynipidae; genus Druon; species Druon quercuslanigerum. The sequence goes on along the minus strand of JAAAKG020176518.1, from coordinate 793 downwards.
ATATCTTGCATTAAGGTAATAATTATGATTTTTCTACAATTCAATAAAGAATAAAATGTTTTCAGTCACAGTTTTTCTCTAAGAAGTATATAGAGATTTTTTAATTATACATCATAAAAATGGTGATTTACTGACTTGGTTATTCATTTATTATTTATCTCCAATGCTATTAAATTGTTGACCAAATTGCAAAAATTTTTATCAATTTCATTTATTTCCACTAATTTAATAAAATTTTGTGCAATTTTCACAAAGTTCGTAATTTTTCATAACTTTCCATACATTTCTGAAGTTATTGGCAGAGTGCATGCGTCGAGCACAACTGTTTTCAGGGGTTACTGGTATATTACTATTACCATATATGATGTTTATAAATTTCTGAAAACTGTAGAAATATATGAAAATTTATTTATTTTATCAAAAACTAAAAGATTTTAAAAAATTGATGATATTTGTAAAATTTGTAGATAATAATGCAATCTGTGTACATTTATGGAAATTAATGAAAAGGTATGGTAATCTCCCATGCAAATGCAATAAGGCGCATCTGCTGTTTTCATAAGTCATCTGTTACTTTAACGAATATTTAAAATGCGATTCAGAAATCCCTGGTTTTCGTGGTTTTTATGAACATTCATTATATAAATGAAATCACGGAATAGATTTACAAAAACATTAACAGAAAGTCAAGATAAATGTCGCCTCATTCAGTGTGAAAAATGCAGAACTAAAATATACATTGTCTTTTGCACCACAAATTTTTCAAAACATGTACAATGATATTAAAATTAAT
>JAAAKG020176507.1:0-26614 GCA_010014905.2 Druon quercuslanigerum | reverse complement strand
AAAATTTTTTTCTTTCCCGACTCCACGCTTTGCTATACACCTTTCATTTACGTTGATTTATAATTCCCCAAAATTTTGCTGCTTTTTTTTAACTTTAATTTTTAAATATGGGAACTAATTTCGATCTTGGGACTGGCTTGGCCGGTGCATTTGAGTGTCACATGCCCTTAAAACAATCAATAATCACAGCCACCTTTTTTCATACAAATAATAACAGAAATAACCTTTATGTTGGAATAAACAAAGTTAGTAACTAATTAGTTTTTCATTTCAAACTTTTTCTATCACACTAACTAATTAAATATAAAAAATTCACGTAAAGAATTATAATTTTGTCATGGAACAGGTAATTTTTGACATGTAACGGAAAATTTGAGAAAATAATTTAAATTCTGATTAATAAAAAAGGGGAATTTACAATAAAAATTCATGTTTCAAATCAGAGCTTTTAATTCTGAAAGTTTTTGAAAGTTTCTTGTTGAAAATCCGAATTTGTTTGAATTAAGAAATTATATTTTTTCGCAAATTAAACTTTGCTAAAAGAATTATAATTCTGATATAGAACTGCGAATTTCCGAAAAGAATTATAATTGTTTTACAAAATCCTCTGTTTGAAATCGAAATTTTAATTGTTATGACCAAAAATTATTCGATGATCTAACTCAGAATTATAATTCTTTTCTAAAATTCTCTGTTCCAAACCAGGAATCTTTGAAATCTTTTAAAATGTATCTCTTGAAAATTTTAAAAATCGTTTGAAGCCATTTAAATCTTTTGAAATTGTTTAAAATGGCCGGGAATGTAAAATCATCCGTTGGGTAGGCATCTTGACAATTTTCAAATAATATGAAAAAGTACTTATCTTTACCTTTCTACGACAGTTTTAAAATTAACAGGTGGCTTCTTAAAAACCTCTGGGAATATGGTAGGGTTATAACTTGGACTGAGAGGATGTTCAGACTTTTCGTTTCCCACAAAGTGTGCACTAAAAATTCTTGAATGAACCGAAGGTTGCCAAAGAGTGCCATCAGGACTAAAAAAAAGATTAAATTAGTTTTAAACGTGTACATTTTTTTATCTAGCAGGCCTCGAATACACTACACTATTTACACTATTTTCCTAATATGTCAAAAAATGACACAAAATACACTATTTTCTTGCGTTTGAACGTCAATGCCACTATTTCTTAATTTTCCCTTTTAAAATATTTTTAAACTTCTAACCTGAATAGCTAAAAGAGTAGGTCCGCCAACTCAACGAATTTTGAATGAAAAAAAAGACAACAAATTCTCAAATAAAATTGTGAATTTTCAACCAAAAAAATTAATTGTAAGAATGTAATTCAACTTTCAGCCAAGGAATTAATTTTTCGACCTACGAAGCCAAAACAGATTAATTTTCAAAAACAAATTGCGTTTTTTACAACAAAAAATATTTAAAAAAAAAAGGCGAATTATCAAAAAAAAAGAAATGTTCAACCATATAATAATAAATGAATAAAATAGTAGCGCAATTTTCTACCAAATTGTTGAATTTTCGAGCTGAAGATACGTTTTTCGAAAAAACAGTTTAATTTTCAAAAAAAGTAAATTTACAACCGAAACAGAATTATTTTTAACCATGCTGTTGCATTTTTAACCAATAAACATTACACTTCTCCGGAAAGAGATGAACTTTGAAATCAAAAAGCTGAATATTCAACAAAATAATTAAATTGTTAACCAAAACATTTTTTAGTTAAGAAAGAAAAAAATTCAATCAAACTGTTAAATTTACAACAAAATCATTCCATTTTTAACAAAATAATTAAACTATTAACCAAAAAAGACGTTCTTTTTTATGCGCAGTAGTCGGAAAAGTAAAAAAATGTGTACCAGGAGGTGAATTTCTACAGGTTTAAAAACAGTTCACTACACAGCAGTTTACGTTTCCTTTACGCTGATTATTGTCAACTTCCCCTGCCATTATTTTGACAGTCAGCAAATCCTAAAAAAAGAACTAAAATATAAATACTTAATTTGTTTAAATTGTATTTTATTTATAATTTTAATAAATTATTTGGTTTGTATTTAAACATCAGCTCATTAAAGTTGTTCATAATGTAGATAAAATATGATATAAAAATTTTTACATAACCTATATCATTCTGACTTATCAAGCGATATTCTGCTTATTTATTTTCAGAGCATACAAAGCGTATATATTTACCTGATCACTGTTTATATTATTTACAAAAAAACACAATTGTAATTATCAAGATAATTTTGAATTTAATTCAAAATTACAGCTGATCGCATGTAAATATTAAGCACTCATCCAACGAGAATCAGCGCATACCACCGACAGGGCCGCTGTGGTGCTTTCGCTTCCCCAGCGAATAATATCAATATATTTTAAAAACTTGTTCACGTGGACAGGGTAAGGTGCGGGGATGTTCGTCAAAATTCTACGGCTGTCCACAAGGGGGAGGGGCAGTTCAAAAAGTGATGAAAAATTGTCCACGTGGTATAAGAATGGCCCCTTACGTCTAATAAACTAAATTTTAAGGAAAAATGTTCATTTTATAAAAAGATATATCGCAGAAAACCTCAAATTTTGATTTTTTTGTTTGAAAAACTGGAATAACAATTCTATTTTAAAGAAAGAGGACAATGCCTTTTCACAGAATAGAATTTTGCAAAAAATAATTTTCTCTTACAATTATTTTACGCCTTAAGTGTTATTCTATAACATTCGTTTTTTCTTCAGATGTAGAATACTATCAAGAAGTGTATCCCATAAGAGTTTCGGTTTACGAAACCTACAATCCAGGAAGTGTAGTTAGGATCTGGGCTCGGGATGGAAGTGGACAATGGTTCCAATTGTGGAAAGGACCCCCACAAGTCGTTCCCCCAAAGCCCCGGATATTTTCACCACCTTTGCAGCTCTGTAATTTCAAAACGAAGATGTTGAGATTAGAATTTAATCACAGTCTCTTGGATTACTACACAGAACTAGACGCTGTTCTGCTGATCGGTACAACTGAATTAATACTTCCACACGTTGGATTCCAAAATCGAAGTCTGAGTATTTTATTACGAGAATTGGGAGGTACAGGTTCTAATAAACAAGATATTCATAACCTGACGCCCGACTATTTGAAGGTCAATCAGGACTTGAAAGCTTTAAAAAGAAATTTGCACAAACATTGTGTACTGTACAAAAGGTATTGATAACAAAAATGAATTAATCATGAGCGTAGAATACAAAATACTTCATTATTTTTCTTTCTCTTCCATTTTTAGCAAAATCACGGATAAAGTTCCTAAGGGCAAACTGGCAGCTAAGCTCGGCTTGCATTGCCATTACGTTCCACCTATAGAAGAAGCTTTCAACAGTCTGCAGCAATTCTTACAAGAAGAATTTCCGAAATTGATAAGAGACATAAATCGTTCTTCCATAAATTCAATTACAGCAGACAGTGACATATTACCTTGTTCGAGTAACATAGATCACAAGACATGTGGCAGCTTTTCTGTTCTTCCGGTAAGTCGTTTGGGTAAATAAATAGTTATAATGTGTTTGCTTGTAATTGTTTTTAAAACTTACCTTTTACCTTTTTTTAGGATGAAACCTTGCTGAAAATTTTGAACAATCTAGATCTTCGATCTCTTTGTCGATGTTGCAAAGTAAACAGGCATTTTAACAACATAGCTCGAGATGCTTTATTGTACACTAGTCTAAACTTAAGACCGTACTGGTATTGTATAGACGCAACTGCATTGCAGAGTTTAGTACCTAGATGTCAGTATTTACAACGATTGGATCTTTCCTGGTGTGGTAATTACGATGCTATTAGTAGTTATGATTTTGTAGATTTTCTGCAAAACTGCGGAAATCTCATAACACACCTTCGTCTCAATTGCTGTCGTTTCGTCAACGACTTCGTCATACGTGAAATTTCGCAAATCTGTAAAAATCTTAAAGGTTAGTTGATGAAATAGTTTTGTAAATTGTCACTGTTTATATTCTCTGTGGAGTATTATTCGCCACATTATAGGAAGTTTATTTAGATTTTTTTTCTAGAATTCTGTCTTAGAAACTGCACTGAGATCACAAACAGCGGATTCAAGGAACTAGGGAGTCTGCAAGTACTCGAAAGACTGGAATTGTATAGAACAAATATTGAGACTAATAATTTATGTACAATTCTGAGGAAAAATCCGAATATTCGTCATCTTAACTTGGCAGGAATGCATGATCGTTTGAACATGGATAAGGTAGCAATTGAAATTGCCAATTCGTGTTCAAAATTGGAGAGTATTGACTTTTGGAAATCGCAAACTCTTACTCCTCAAGGGGTTCGAGCATTAACTCACTGCGTTTATCTCCGTGAAGTCGATTTTGGATGGTGGCAAGTATATAAGAAAATACATATAATAAATGTTAAAGAAAATTTTTAAATAATAAGCAGGTCAAGAAGTCTAGAAAAATTTTAAGTGTTCGTATCATTAGACTGGAACAAGTATTCATAGGGACACAATACGGTACAATCGCGTCTCGGATTAACTATTAGACTTTAAAAAAGTTGCACCACTTGCATGGAATTATAACAACAAGAAAAACATGAAATTGCGAAGAAAAGACGCATGAACATTTTTCAAATATTGCACCAAAGGCTAATCATATATTCAAGTATTAACAAATTTTTAAAATTTTTTTAAGAATACAGAGTACCAGTTTCACAAAAAGAAGTTCTATTTGCAATATTTGTTGTTTTCAACAAAAAAAATTACATCAAGCGTTATACCTACGCATAGAAAACTATATATATATATATATATATATATATATATATATATAATATTAATAATAGGCAATATTTAGTATGTTATGTTTGATGCTTTCTAACATAAAAACCTATGGATTTTCAAATTGTATTTTCACAAATTAAATTAACTTTGAAGTTAAGAAATAGAATTTCAATTTCTAGACGTTTTTATATGAACTTTATACATTTTTCGTACATTTATTTAAACTTAGAATATAGAATGCTTTGGGAAAAAATTCAATTTCATGTCATTAAATTTTGAACTTTCCTGAAGCCCTGAACGGATTGTTTATTGGCTTCTTTAAAAAAACTAGCAACAGTGAAAAAATATTGTTTTTTACACTAAAACTAATATAGTGTAAGAGAAACTTAAGGCCTGCTTTATTAATTTGTAGTCGGAACAATATTTTTAGATAAAATATAGAATATTGGAAAAAATACTCCATTAATTTGAACTTTCAGAACCCCAGGTACATTCATTATACAAAATTTTAAACCCAAAATTGCATTTCAAAAATTCAAAAATGTAAATTTCTTATGGGCAACTTTTAGTAACATTGGTCAACAAAATGTGACCTATATGTATTTTTAATGAAACTTATCGTATCAATAGTAATTTTTGGTTTTAAATTCGAATCCGATCTTAATTTTTTGACTACGTCAGACTTAATTTTTTTAGTCAAAAATTGTTCGAAAATTTACAAATCTTTACACGATGATATTATAAAAACGAACATGCCACCTACCCTTTAAATTAACATTTGTTCTTCTACTAAAGTAAAATACAAAACGTACAAAAATAATATTTATATAGGTACTTGTAAAATAAAATCATTAGCTTTCATTTCTTGAAGTGTTTCAAAAAATGGGTATACGAATTTATATTTTCCAATGAAAATCATATGTCCCTCTTTGTAAAAACATTTCTACATCCACTTATAGCGCAATTTGAAACTTTTGTTTAATTTTGTTGAGCAGTGTAAATTAATTTGAAATTATTCAAACGCTATTAATTTCAAATTGTCGAGTTAGGTATAAAGCTTTCAGGACAATTTCAAAAGTTCCTCGAAAGACAAAGGGTACTCTCGTTACTTTTTAATCTTTTTATTTGTTCTTTCATGTACTTTAGCATTTAGGAAACGTCTAAATTTTAATAACTGTTTCAGTAGTGGAATGGGAATAGCCGGCGATTCACTTAGAGCTCTTTTGATGTCTTGTCGAAATCTGGAGAAAGTATTTTTGACAGCCTTGAGAGGTCTCACTGATCGCGATCTCGAACCGTTACTTTTGTGCCAACGTCTTCAACAGCTGGATGTCATGGGAGCTCGCTCCCTTACCCACGATATATTTCTGCGTTTTCTTCTCTGTTGTCCCCACCTAAAAATGATGGACCTCAGCTTTTGCGATGGAATCAGTGATGTCAAAGTGCAGGAGTGGCGTCAACTCTATCCCCACGTATCCATAAAGAAAAGTTTTCAAGCTAGTGTAAATAGTTTTACATAAAACAAGCGAAAGTCAATTTAGTTCTTAGAATAAAGGAAGTTATAAATGTATACAAGTCTGAGTATAAATTAGGTTTAATTATCGAAAACGCACTTGAAGTGATTAACTATAGTGATTTTTAATGTGTTAAAAAACAAAATATTATTTCGAGATTTTCTCGTTAAATCATGTTGAATTCATTCCATAATCTTTGCACATCGTATTGCATCGTATTGTGTAAATAAAAATATCGAGCATTTGAATTTAAGAAGTTTATAATTTATTTGACAAAATTCGTTTAGAATAGAAGGTCTCCCAGTACAAAAATTGGCTAAATCTTTTTTTCACTTAATTAACTTATATTCGTACTGAAAGACTTGACTTTTGAATGAGGCTTGTATGGTCTAATATTAATAAGCATTTGTACCCCTCAAAAAAGGTATGTGTATTGAGAGTTGAAATTTAGTGAAATTTAGAATATAGTTGTATGAACTCTTCCTTTCTTAAAATGTATTTTTAACGTATTTCTTATTTCGTAACTCAGGACTGCGAAATATTTACTAATCGACTGCCATACTGTACAGACCTTCATTTTCATAAATGGGCTAATTCCGAAATATTTCATTACATTACATACACTATTCTCAGAATGAGATTAAAAGTAAGAGAACTAGAGTTTCTACGCTTTTATATATAGGGTAATTAATCGCCACTTAATTTAAACATAAGTAAAATTCGTAGCAGAAAATGATATTTATTTCTTTCAGATAACAAAAAAGCTTTCCTAAGAAAAAAAGAACTGTTTATATTGTACACTATATTTACACAGTTCTCGGTATTACGACACAAATCTTTTGTATACATGACTGAAAAGAAATGTTTAATAAAAAATTCTATTTATATCTGTATAAAATATTCTCGTTATTCTCTAGCGGTTTCGTTTCTTTTGACTCACTTTGCTGTAGTAAGCTAAGTCTGGTACGTGCGAAGCTTGACCACTTTGGAATTTTGGTTCAAAATTCTGAAAAGTTCTTTCAATTCTCGGTGTGTTGTCATGCTCGGTGTATGGTCTGATAATTTTTCGAGATGGTACGACCCTCAAGGCGTGCTCCCAATCGTTAGTGGATTTAAAATCTACCAGAATCTCCACACAGTGATTTAAATTCAGATTTTTGCCAGAACCAGCTTTCCAGTCCAAATAGTTATCCAGAGGAAATTTAGCTACTCGAAGTCCTTCTTCTTTCGCTTTGGCCATTGATAATGGTTTCGAATCCCGCTGAAAGATAATTCGCATACACATAACTTATCAAACAGAAAGCATTTATCAGTGCAAAAATTCCGAACAAAAACAACATTTAAATTTTAACCATCTAAATTCATTAAGGGCTGTTTTAAATTCCCTTCCAGTGATAAAAAATTTGACGACTATACTGATACCTAATTCAAGTAAGGAAAGGTTTGGGTTTTTAAGTAAATAAAACCCAAAAGTATGAAAGAATGCAATAGGTGCGCATTAAAATTTATCCGTAAAAGTATACGAAAAATATTTGCATATACAACTAACGAGGGATCTAGATACAAAATGGTGTAACCGACAAAAAAACAATTTTTCATGGCGGAAAAACGTTCGCATTTACAAAATACTGCAGTATTCGTTACAATCACGAACTGATTTTTCAATTTCCCTGACATTTAGACGAATTTCCCTGACAGGAAAGTATTACAAAAGCGAATAAAAGCGAATAAGGTTTCAATAGTCTGCCAAGCTAAATATTGAAACGAGCTGCGCTTTACATAGCACTATGGATTAATTAGGGTAAGACAACTCAGCGGTGCTACTAACGAAAAACAAAATTTCATATTATGCATATTTTTTTCTATTTTTTACCAACAAAAATTGTTTTGCGCTGTTTTCGAAAAAACAAGGTGGCGCTAGCTTGCCGTAAACTCAGCGGCGCCCTCTACAAAAATCATTTTTTTGCTTTGCAAAGTGCTATAAATCGCTTTTCAAAATAAACTCTTTATGTTAAGAAATTACCCCCGAAATAAAAAAAATTATTAAAAAAATATACCAAAAACAACCTCCATATTTTTTATCCGAGTACAAACCTTCAGACTAATGCCAAAAATGGTAAACATTAACTGTTGTGATTTTTGTGCTCTCTCTCTTTATTTTCCAATGGCATATTATTCGCTTTTGCAAAATTAATCCTTCTATAAAAAAAGCAACACCTGTAACGAAAACACGTGTTGGGAAAATATTCGATATCTACATAGATGGAACTTACTTATAAAATAGTAACATGATACTTTTAAGCATAATTATTTCGCACCCCTAATCGTTACAAAAATAGTCCCCGTATTGTATAAGCTAAAATTGCACAATATTTTATCAAAATTATTTTCCCGTCTATGTTTGTATGTTCATATAATATAATTTACCTTTTTCGATGCATCATTTAATTCTTTTAAACAACTTGAAGCACAAAAATTCTTATCGAGAAAAATCCATTTTCATATCACGAACAATCTGAATTTTCAGAATGATTGGAAATTTGTTGAGGGCAGACTTTTTCTAAAATAAATAAGTTGAAATTATTTTAAAACCATAAATAGCACTCGTGTGGCTGGGAGTGCTGGGGATATCTACATGTATGTTGTAAAATACATTTTGGATTTTATCTGTATAATAACGTATGAGAACCATTTACCAAAATCACATTTAAAAAAATCACTCGGTTCTGTACATAATTGTAACATAATACCAAGTCACCGATTTATTATCTCCTTGAAATAAAGAGTCATGGCGTTTCTGCTAATCAACATTCAAGATTAGAACTTGTGAACATTCTATTTTAGTAAGGTAGTTCGGTTTCTTGATTTTTCCAACCAATTACCATGGTAAGGATTCATGTTCCCCAAAAAATACCCTTCTTGTGAAATTGGTCTGAATTTGATTGGTGGTAGAGTATGTACATCGACTCAATACTGTAAGTGATCAAGTTTTACTAATCCAAAAAAACTGCCCTTATTGTGCAGTTAATCTTAATTTGATTGGTATTATGTGAAAATGATGAACAGAATGGGATGCATTTTTTACAACATACACGTAGATACCCAGCATCCCTAGGCACACGGTTGCTTTTTAGGGTTTTAAAATTATTTCAGCTTATCGTTCAAAATAGTTTTAATAACTATTTAAAAAAATTATTTTAGAAAAAGTCTGTTACAATTTTAGGTTATATATTACGGGAATTAGTTTTTGACGATTAGGGATGCGAAAAAATTCTACTTAAAAGTACCACGTTACTATTTTATAAGTAAGTTCCATCTACACTGCCGGTCAAAAGTTCCAGGATACCTCTTTTTTGATGACTGAAAAAGTTCACTTAATTCCGATTATGTCAGAGCTGAAATTTGTTCTCTCTAAAGGGTTAGAAGCGCTCAAAGTTCTGTACAAAATGAGCCCAGGATGAAGCCATTCTCTTCTGATTGAGAATTGAGAAAATCGTTTGTCTGTCTGTCCATCCGTCTGGTCGTTCGTCCGGCCGTCCGTAAACACGATAGCTCCCGAAAAAAAATTAACGGATTATGTCGATATTTGGCACACTTTCTTAAGTCCTAAAAGAAAGGACGAGTTCGTTACCAGCCATTTTCGATAAAAATTCAAAAGTGAGCGCATTTTGAAAATTTTTGAAACCGCTTTTTTCTGAATTTAAAAGTTCTATGTACGGATATTTATAGTATTAGAAAAGATAAACAATTTCTTATAATTACTTTTTCGATAAAATGAATATTCTCAAAGTTATAAGCATTTTCAAAATTTTGTTAATCAATCGAAAATCAAAATTTTAAGCCAAAAAACGCTCGATATGAAAATAAGTCAAGAGAAGAAAAACATTGCTTTTTCATAGACCTTCAAGATCAGCATTTCCAATTTTGATTGCCAAAAAAATAATGAAAAATAAAAAATTCAATTTTTTTGTAAAACTATGCAAGATACGAAAAAAGATGAATTAACAAAAATTGTGATACCAAAAAAGGTCTACAAATTCGTTATTAATCACTTCTTGGTAGGGCGCGCACTGTTTGTTTTATTCGTGAAAAATAACGTTGAAAATAAAAAAAAAAATAAATTGTGGAAAAACGACAGAGGTTACGAAAAAAAAAATGATTTAACAAAAATTGTTTGTCCGAAAAAGAACTACAAATTTGTAATAAATGACTTTTTGATAGAAGTCGTAGTTTTAGTTTTAATCATAAAAATGGCATTAAAAAGAAAAATGAAAAATTTGGGGAAAAACGACAATAAGTATTTATGATTGAAAAAGTGTTAGAATGGCCAAACGACACAAACTACGAAAAAAAGTATCAAAGAGAAATTATAGCTTTTAAAAAATCCTACAAAATGTCTTTTAACCATTTTGCAATAGGATTCGTAAATTTGTTTTTATTTATCGTAAGTAATATGCAGAAAATCGAAAATTCCAATATTACGCCAAAAGACACGAGATAAGTAAAAAATCAAAAAGAACACTTGTAGAATATTTCTCTTTAGCCATAGAAACAACGCGAGATAAAGAAAAATGTCTGAAAAAGGATTATAGTTATTTCTTAATTTTAAGGCGGTTCAGAAAATATGCATTTACAAATGTCTGTGAAAAATCGAGCGTGCAGTGCGAATGTCACAATGAGAATGTGTATCTCAAAGCCTACAGAGCTTTAAACAACATAATCTTCACCTATACTTGATTAAGTCGAAAATTTAGAATATGAAGATGTATATAAATACTGCGATCTAAAAGACAAATTTTTGATAAAGTTATATTCAAGCATTCCAAATGCAAAGAATAAGTATTCGAGCGCGAAGCGCGAGGCAATTACTTATCGAGCGCGAAGCGCGAGATTCAATTGACGCGCGCCGCGGGCGCGCTCAAACTTGCGAGCAAAGCGAGCTGCGCGCATGGCAAGCGATTAGAATATGCCCGCTAGGCGGGCAGATTTTTTAGATTCACGCTTATAAGCTATTGCGATACTGTGTAAAAATAGCTTTAAAATGAGCCCGACAACATTAAAAAAATATTGATTATTGCAGAAGATATTGAAAATGTAAGAAAACATTGAAATTTACACTATTTTTTCAATATATACTTTAAAAAAAGGCAAATTGGCTTCATCCTGCGCTCATTTTGCACAGAACTTTAAGAGCATTCAACCCTTTAGAGAGAACAAATTTCAGCTCTGACATAATCGAAATTACGTGAACTTTTTCAGTCATCAAAAAAGAGGTGTCCTGAAACTTTTGACAGGCAGTGTATGTAGATATCGACTTTTTCAATACGTTTTTTCATTGCAGGGTGTTGCTTTTTCATATAAGGGTTAATTTTCCAAAAGAGATTCATATGAAATTGAAAAATGAAGAGAGTCTAAAGGTTTGTATTCGGATACAAATACGGGGGTAGTTTTTGCAACCATTATCGGTGAAGAATAATTTTGATCATTCAGTTATGCTTTAAAAGTAGAGCTTTACGAGAGCCAGACAATACAAGATTTTAGTCAACACTTGATCTCGATCTCGAAGCGAGACTCTCGAAAACCTATATTTTTCCTCGATTTTTTCAGAGTGTTATAAACATTATTGTATCGATTCTCTGAATAATTATACTTTGAAAAATTGTAGTTTTTGCTATACAAGCAGAAGCAAACAATTTCGGTGCAAATCAATCATAAACCCTTCAATATCGGGTTTCTAGATAACAATTTTGTTACATTCGTCTTATTGTACTTCTTCTACCTTTTATTTGTAAATCTATAGCATGCGAGAGAAAGAAAGAGCGAGAGAGAGAGGGAGAGATGGGCGTAAGAAGGAGCTATATGATATTATTATATTCGTCACACATTAAATAGTGAATAGTATTCTATTAATCATCCCGCGTATGGCAAACTGCTTTCAAAACTGAACGAAGCAAACGATCTGTAGATCAGCGCTATAGTTAAAAAAATATGCGCAGAAGAATCGTGCACTAATCCAAATGCACTAATCCGAATTCTAATTCTGTAAATTAATAATAAATTATTTTTCAAAGATTTTTAATTGTATAAATTATTTCGTAATAGATGTATTGTCGAGTAAAAACGTAAAAAACTATCGAGAACTCTCGCCGAAATCGACATTTTGCCCAGCCCTCCCTCGATCTCGTGATCGAGATTCTCATATAACTCTCGTCTCGTTATCGACTCGACTCTCTACTTCTAGACGAGACGATATCGAGAGTTCTCTCGAAATCTCGTGATGCTCTAATTTAAAAATACTGTGTTAATATTTTATTCGTATTTTCCATCTAGATAGTTTTTTTTAATGCGTTTTTGCAACACAGAGGGTTGCTCCTTAAAATAAGGGTTGATTATACAAAAATTTTTTATATTACACTGAAAAGCAAAAAAATAGCAAAGATTCATAGCACCATGCGAAGCAAAAAAAAGCAAGATAATCTAACCTAGTTATTTTTTTTCGTTAGTGGCGCCGCTGAGTTGTCTGACCTGATTAATTAATAAAGAACATGTATCTAAACTATCAAGAAATAAATAACTAAGAATCGAATTTTATTTTTAAAATATGTAAATTGAAAAAATATGTATATTGATATTAGGAAGTGCTTCCAAAATAATATAAAAGACATATCAAACTCTATTTTCCTTGACAGCTACTTCATTTCCCTGAAATTTCCCTAGCTTCCCTGATATGTGGCCACCCTGAAAGAAGTTTTCCAAAGTTATAGTATTTTAAAGGTAGCTAGAGGGGTGTAAGGCTTGTTAAGAACTATTAGACTTGTAAGGTACGAAATGGGTGGTAAGTAACCAATGATGGTTGGATCTTGGATTTCGTGTCATATTATTCACTATCTATACATTTACTATCCGATTTAGAAAACTCTACCAATTATGACGTTCTTGGTATCACTTCTAAACTACATAATTTAATTGAGAAAAATGGATGAAGAACGCAGGCAACAAGCGTGCACGAACACGTATTCCGATAAACTCTACTTTTCAGCGACAACCGTCAAATAGCCATACATTTAGTCTTGTTTTCAATATCCTCAGATGTTATCTGCTGCATATCGATAAAACAGTATTTCGGATTCAAATTTAAAATTTTAAAATTTAATAATTTATATAAAACAAAAAATGTCTTTTCTACAATAAAAGCTGACTTTTCAACAAAATACTTAAATTTTCCACAAAATAAAAATTTACCTAAATTGTTGATCCTTAAAGCCAGAAGACAAATTTTCAAATTTTCATTTTCCTATGATAATTGATTTTTCACATAAAAATATGACTTTTGAGCACAAATATAAATTTTACAGGAAACTAAGGCATTTTTACCAAACAAACATGAAATTTTAAACCAAGAAAATTTTTTTTTTACTCAAAAAGGAGCATTTTTAAATAAAAAATATAAATCTTCAAAAAACGGAAGTTACATTTTCAATTAATAAATTAATTTTAAACAAAAAAAGGCTTTTCGACTAAACAGTTAAATTTCCAAGCAAAGACATAAGCATTCAAACAAAAATTTAATTTTTAACAATGTAGTTTACAAACAAAAATATAAATCTTTGAGGAAAAAAAGACTTCTTAACAAAGTGAATCAACCAAATCCTTTAAAAATATTATTTGAATTCTATAACATAGAAAATGAACTTTTAACCAAAAAGCTGAATTTTCAGTTGAAAAATGCTATTTCTGCTAAAAGAGATGAATTTTCAAATATAAAAGATAAATTTTATGAAAAGAGTTGAATTTTCTGTTAAAAAGGATTTCAATTGACTTTTCACGATCAAAACATCAATTTTTAAGCAAGAAATATGTTTTCACGAAAAAATGGAATTTTTAATCCAAAAAGAAGAATTTTAAACAAAAAAAGGTCTTTTTAACAAAACAGTTTAATGAGCAACCAAAAATTTGCATTTTTATCTGATAAAGGGAACGTTTCTCTTAAACTAGCTGATTTTTTTAATTAAAAAAAGAAGTTGCCAAAAAGAGGTGGATTTTCACCCTGAAAAGATTGCAGTCCTCTTTTCAACACTTTTCAACTCTTTTCAAAGTATGACTTTTCAACAAAATTGTGAAATTTTAAACCAAATAGTTGCATTTTTAGCCAAGAAAGATGTAATTTCTGCTAAAGCCGTTGACTTTTAAAATCAAAAAGACAAACTTTCAAAAAACAGGTTCAATTTTCAACCGAAGAACTGAATTTTTATTCAAGAAAAATCAAATTTCTTCTAAAACATATGAATTTAAAAAAAAAGTTATATTTTTATCCAAAGAAGATTCCAATTCACTTTCCAACACCAAAATAAGAATTGTAAACACGTTAATTTTCCGCTAAATAGTCGATTTTTTAGCCAAAAAGTACGACTTTTTAATAATATTGGTAACTTTTCAACCAAACAGTTGCATTTCTGCCCAAGTACAATGGAAATTCCGATAAGATAGGTGAATTTCTAAATCAAAAAGACGAATCTTCAGAAAAAACAGTTTTCATCACAAAAAGATTTCAGTTGACTTTTCAGCAACAAAATATGAATTTGAAACAAGAGTTTAATGTTCTTCAAAAAGACCTACATTTTTAACCCAAAAAGACGATTTTTTAACGACACAGATGAACTTTCAACCAAAACGGATTTCTTTTGAAGAATTTTTTTTAATTTTCAACCTCCCCCCTACCGCAACAAATCGGAACGAAATGGCCCCCCCCCCCCCCACTGACCTGTTATGTAATTTAAGTACGGTCCCTTACGTGGGATAGCTTTGCATAAATTATTTCCTTCTTCTTCAAAATTTCTCAGATAATAGTCGACAAAATACTTGAAATATTAAACAAAGTCAGCTAGCTGTATGTGGGTGGAAATCCCGTCAGCTAGCGTATTACAGTCAAAGCTATCAATAAGACCGCTACGAATAAGACCACTTCCCCTCATCCTTGCTCGAGCTCATCGAGACGCTTCCCCCACTGTCACGCTGACTTCCAAATTCCGATCAGCCGCTACCAAAAGTGCCGCCGAAGAAATCGTAATTTTTATGGTTTTGAGGAGAGTTTTTTTGTATTATTCATATTAATCAAATATCAATTGTGATATTTTCATATTTTAAAACGTTTTTCGACATTATAAAACATCACTCTTGTGTATAATATATCGTTTGAAACGAATTTTGTTTTACTCGGTAATTTCCAATTTCCGCGTGCAATGTTAACACTATACAGCACCATAAGCATAATCACCAAATTCAAATCTTTATACAGCTTCAGATAAATCACAAGAATTAAAGATAATTGAAAAACGTAACTATTTTTTTTCTGGAAATGTTAGTTCTCCGATTCTCAACTCTTTCCTCTTCCAGATTAAAACTGATACATGTACCTTTAAATCCACTTCTCACTACACACGCGGACGATCCGAACGTAAACATAACAGTGGCGGCGCCTTGTTGACATTGCGTATATTATACACAAGAATGATATTTTATAACGTCGAAAAACATTATAAAATATGAAAATATAAAAACTACGATTTCTTCGGCGGCACTATTGGTAGCGGCTGACCGGAATTTCGAAGTCAGCGTGAGAGTGGGGAAAGCGTCTGGATGAGCTCGAGCAAGGATTAGGGGAAGTGGTCTTATTCGTAGCGGTCTTATTGATAGCTTCGACTGTGTATATAGAGTAGCTCCGCTCACGCCTGGCTCATTGTTAGACATTTCACTGCCTCAGCTGACGGGGTTTCCACTCACTTTTTTTTTACATATGTGCATGGCCGGCTGAAGTTTTTTCCACCTTCACAGAGCCAGCTGAGGATTTTTTTAATTTAAAGATTATATTAACTCATCTCACAAAGTTTCAAGCGGAAGGAAATAATTGAAAACTTGTTTTTTTTTTAACTGTTGCGGCGGCTGCCATTGCCCCACCGACCCAAAGTGCCTTAGCTGGCGCTAACTACACTTATATTACACCTGTCGGAAGCATTCCTCAAAGTATTAGGCGGAAGGACAAGATTGACAAAAATTGTCGCTGGCTCCCGGACTATATACAGACACCCCCTTTCATTCCTCGGAACCTCCGCAGATAGCACTGAGCTTGACTTGGTTAACTAAATTTCCAAGAACTATAAACATATTTAATGTTTCCAAAATAGCTACGTATAGAAAAAATCCGTCGTTATTAAAAAATCTAAAAAAAAAAATATAGGTTGAACAAAACTTCGGCTACTCAAACCGTTTTGAGTTAGTCGAAAGTTTCGAATTCTCGAAAGATTTTTGTTACAAAACTGTCTTTTTTTTACCTTTACCCCAAATTTGTCAACAGCCCCCCCCCCCCCCCCAATTGTACCGACTTCCATGAAACCCAGTAATTTACTAATTATTTCATTTTTTCAAACATGAAAATTTTAAAGTTTCGAATAGCTCCTTCGTGGAGTAGCTAAAACTCGACTCTAGAAAAAAGAGCCAGCCCAATCCGACTTGAAGTTTCAACTTCTTTGCACACCCCTAAAATGAATTATTTTTTAATTAAACTCTAAAGAATATTATTCTTTCTTGTTCATTCCTAGTTATTCTTTATTTTCAATAGGTTTTGGAATGGATATGCGTAATAATAAAGTGGGTTCCTTGTTGTTTATCATAATGAGTCAAAAAATTAATTTAAAAACGCCCTTTCGCCATCTTATAAAATAACAAGGATTTAAAATCCTTGAAATTTCTTTTCAACAAGAGAAGCATGTTTTTGAGATAGCTTTAGGATGTAGGGGGTGGTATTTTCAAACGCGAATTAGGTACATTAGCACATCAAAGATCACAGCTTAAAAGAGGTTCAAAAAAGAGGAAATGAGTCATTTTATACGAAAAAGAAGAAAAGATTAAAAATTGATTTTTAAATAAAATTAAGGATATTTTCACTTTTGAAATTTCCATTATTAATAATTAAATCATTATACTTATAATTATAATTGAATTTGAATTTCGTCCTTACTATAATTAGTACTTAGATGTAAATTCGGAACGACGTCCTTCGAAGCTTTTAAACTAAAATTAAAAATAGTTCAAATTTCCGTAGATTTTATCCGTTCACTGATTTTGAATTTAATGTCTTTTTCCTTAGAACAACATGGTGGTTTTTAAAATCTCTGAAAATCTATGCGACGTCATATGTGAACATTCTAGGGTCATTTCCAAATATGTACTACTGGCGGGAATGATCTATGCTCCTATTTTTTTAGCTGTTGTGGAAGCACCTTAATTTTTATAATATTAACATAAAAAAGTTTTCTGGGCAATACCACGAAAGCTAATCAAATCTTGCGTGCGACAAACCTGATTTGAAGGAAAAATTTCAAGTTTATACAAAATATTACAGAAAAACGTCAAATTTCGATGTTTTCGAAAAATTGGAATAACTCTAGAAATAATCAACCTTTTTAAAGTTTTAGGGCTGATAAAAAATGTGCAAATACTTAAAAACATTCGTTAAAAATTTGTATTCATTATATTTTAATACATTGCTGAAATAATTATCAAAATATTATTGATTTGCGTTTTTAAAATCATTTGGTGACCAGAGCCATTATTTTAAATTTCCTAGTTTTTTTTGCACAAGGTTCGAACTTGGATCTTAACCCGTAAGAAATATTATGGAAGCTTGCATTTACAATGACTTAAATAACTTTGAAAAAGGTTAATTTTTTCCAGACTTATTCGAGTTCTTCGACAATATCAAAATTTGACGTTTTTTTCGCAATATTTTTTTATTAAATTCACATGTTGCCTTTAACTTGGGCTTGTTAGATGCAGAATTTTATTATCTTTTATGTGATTAAGAAGATAAATTTCATGGAAATATTATAAAAAATTAAGGCAATTTTTCAACAGCTCAAAAAAAGACGAGTAGATCATTGCCACCAGTACTGTACCTAAGAATTTGAATAATATTTTTTAACTTAAGAAGGCTTCTAGAATGAATAATTTTGCATGGAGTGTTGAAAATGGACCTACTTCGTAATTATATGGTTTAAGGTTGAACATATTTCAAATTGAAAGTCACAATAGTTGAACAATTTTTTAAATTGCGCATGATTAAAATTCATTGCTAACGGACCCCCGACCAAATGTACTCGTTTTGGGTTTCGGCAGTATTGGCTAATTTTTCTATATGTTTTAGTCGAAGCAATTCTGTATAAAGTTTTTCTCTATCAAATCTTAAAAGCATGGACAACTTTTAGGTTAAAGCGTTTTAGTTGTCACGATTCACAATACTTTGTTCCAACAGAATAAAACGTTGCACGGTTGTTGAAAGCCTTTTAAAAGTATTTTTCAATGGTAACATGAATCAAGTTCATCATCTGGAAGCTAAGAATTCATGTTTAGCGCTCACGGTGTGCTTCAAGCATGTTCCATTTCGACTAAACTGTCTACAATAACGGCAAGCGGGGTTCGATTTGTTATAAGTTATATAATGAAATCCTCTTATCTCCCCTTATCTATAAATCTTAAAAATACAATTATCATAAAATACTTCCTTGTCCAAAAATAAAAATCTCGTTTTATTTTGTTATTATTGCGTTTATTTGTGGGATGTAATTTTGTATGTGTGTGTGTGTATCTGGGTGTGTGTGTGTGTGTATCTGGGTGTGTGTGTGTGTATCTGGGTGTGTGTATGCGTGTACGTGACATGATAAATAACAAAATTATTTGGGACGTACTTCTATATTTGTGCAATAATATTTATGTTAATGTTAAATCATGACTTTTGACTTCTTATTACAGTAATACATATTATAGAAATACAAATTTGTATGCAAATATTCATACAAACTTGATCAAAAATCAATATTTTGTTATATACGAGTAGACGAAAATTCAATAACTGCGGATTTAAGCTTCTCTCCATAATTATTATCCTCAATACAATTCATTTGATATTTAATCCGTTTTCAAAAACTCTCGGTGAATGCTTTCACCCGTCTGTTCCGACCATAGTCGGAATCCTTAATCTTCATTTAAAAGCAAAAACACTTTTTTTACACTTTTACACTTTGCTGTTTTAATGATTGACCCACCATTTGCATATAAAATAAATTTCTATATATTACTTATCAATTTAAATTCACACAAATATGGAATCATGGGTACTAGTACGTCCTCGTAGTTGGTTTCGGGGTAGAAATTAAGAGTGGTATATATTTTTACACACTCATCTCACACACATTCACACACATAATTATACCCCACAAATAAACTCAATAATGGCAAAATAAAACGTGATTTTTATCTTTGGACAAGAAAGCAATTTCTGATAATTGTATTTTTAAGATTTATAGATAAGGGGAGCAGTTAGAATTTCAATTCCAACGGGATTTCATTATATAAATTTTAACAAATCGAACCCCGCTTGCCGTTATTGTCGACATTTTAGTCGAAATGGGACATGCTTGAAGCGCACCGTGCGCTTCGCACCAATTTCGGCCCCTAACATTACCTATAGAGATGCTTTTCAACTTCAATATATCGTAATAAATCCCAGTATAAGACTTAAGATTTACTTTAAGTATTATTTATACAAATGAATTATGTTACATCACTTTTTTACATAACATACTACTTTTAGGCTAACCAATTGTTATTTTAGAAAGTAACTTGTAACTTTAATTTTAGTTGCTTTATGTTATTTGTATATCTACTATTAAACAAGTCCAGGTATTGGATCGTTCCGTTGAAAAATCATAAAATTCAAAATATATTACCACTGTTTAAAGTCGTGTTAAAAAACATTGAATCTGATGGAAAACCCTTCGCGGGCTCCAAAAATGGTTAATCTTGGCTTTAATTAAAATACGTTAAATATTGTCAAGAAAACTGTTTTAGAGACAGAAAATATCATGGGAACGGTAAGGGCGCCTAATTTCAAATAATGATTTTTTCCGGTTTATTGTAGGTTAAGTTTACTTTCTCAACATGCGGTTATGTTGCCAACTGCTGAGCGTGAAAAATGAACTTTACTCGAATCGAGTCAAATCAACATTTAATTATTTAAAAAATATTTTATTTATATTGATCAGCATAAAAAATTAATACCTAGTTTATTAATTGCTATGCTGGTCAAATTTTATATTTAATTCTAAATTTTAGAAAAAAATAATCGACATAGATTTAATTAAAGCTATTATTACAACATTGTGTGTTCGTATTGTTTATGGCACAAAGAAAGTAAGAGAAAAATCAATCAAGCCTGAGCAAATTTTGCGTACAGAATCTGAATTGCTAGAATTCAACACTGATGAAAATAAATCTAATTATAATCTTATTATTTCGATTAAACTAGTTTTTACGAAGATAATAATAAAAATATGGCAAAAATGGACCGAATCCCATGCGTTTGGTCTATTTTTCCCTCACCACTCAACAAAGTGAAGTTAGTTGGTAGCAGAAGTGAAAATACTTAATTACTTAATTTTAGTTTTTTTTTCTAAATATATATTTTTGCTCACTTGCCAAAGTATATTGTGGATTTTTCTATTTACTTAAACTAATGCCTATTTCCTTTTAAATTAAGTTTTTATGTATTATCATCTTCGTTATTTTGAGTCCTAAATTAAAAAATTCAGGGAGTGAAAAACATAACTTTTTAGTTTTTATGTAGTAACTGTAACTAGTACCCTTTTTTTCGCTAAGTAACGTAACTGTAACTAGTCACTCAAAAAAAGTAACATATCCAACACTGCTAAAATCAGATTACACTTGAGCCGCAGTACCTCTCGGTGTCTGCGAATGTTCAAGTGGAATTTTTGGTTATTATTCATTAAACATAAGAGTAATCAGATTCTGGTCATTAAATGAGATGTTCTAAATTTTTAAGCAGAAGAAAATAATTTATGAAAAGTTATGTCACGTAACAATGCGCGCTCGTTGGCGCGTCGCGCGATTCGTACGTTTAAATATTTTAAATATGTATTTATGCGTCTAAATATAATTTTTTTTTTATCTATACATTTTGATTTCTGATTAATAAAATAAACAAACAAATGAAGAAATTAACAAATCAATTATGTTTGTAACATAATTAAAGTATTTGCAGGTTTAATATAAAATTATACATAAGACGCATTACAGATGAAATATGTTTGAAAATGCAAAGTTGAATTAAGCACATTTTAACTGCAATGCAAAAATGGTTCCTTGTCCTATTCAAATGTATGATGCTCCAAATGTATGTATGTGTAGCCTACAAATGTATAACTTAGATCAATTGGTCGTGTTTCGAAATCCTTCCTTATATATTTTTTACTTTCTCAGAAATAGAACGATATTGAGTTTGAAAACTAATTCAAACCAATTGGTACAAGTTATACTAAATACCCTTCTTTCCGGAAACGGGGTTGTTGTACATTTTAAAATATTTTTTTGCACTCAAATTAAGAGGAGACTAAACAATGAATGTTATTTAGAAACGTATAAACGTGTATAATATAATTAATAATAATTATTATATAATAATTCTGGCTATTAAAAATGGCGGGCTTAAAAATTATGATTTTCATTATTTATTTTAAAAAATATAAAGAAAAACTTACTCATTATTAGTTATGATGAACGGATTTTATTATTTTTTATGACTTTCCGAAAAAGAATATTTAGCTCAGCTTATACCAATTGCTTTGAATTAGTAGTCGAGCTCAACGTTTTATTTTCGAGAAGTTAAGAAAAATTTAAAGAACGATTTTGAATACAAAATATTCGACCTGCATTTTTCTGTATATTCTGTTTAATAAGCAAAAGATGTAACTTACCTTTTGTTATTAACAAGAGACAGATTCTCCAACAGAATGTCAGCAGACAATCCGTTCTGCGAACTTCTATTTTCGAGGTTCTAAAAAACATATTAGAATCTGTTTCGCATGAAAACCAATTAATGCAAGTAATTCTAAATATCATATTTAATAAACAGAATCTAGTTAAAATCTCAAAAGTCTTGTTCTGTGATTAATTGCGTTATTTTTAAGTTTAAAAACATCTGTAGTGAACGCTAAGCACCCGAATAATAACCCAAAAAATAATTTCAAAGCGTTTTTACTTCTTAACTCCGTACGACGTTTGCTTCTGTTGGAACAAAGTATTGTGAATTGCCACATTCAACACACTGCAGGACAAAAACTGCCCATTTTTAAAACGTTTTTGCAGAGACAAATTTTATACGGAATTGCTTAAACTAAAATATATCCAATGATGAGCCAATTTCGCCGAAGAATCCCAAAGCGTGTACATTTGATGTTGGGTCCTGTTGATTTTGAACGCTATCATTTCAAAAGTTCTATTCCAGGAAAATCTGCTTTTTTAATAATACAAAATAATAACGCATTGTAATACAAAAACCTTTCAGACGATAAAAAATTAACAAATTTAACACCGAAGCTATTAAAAATCATTATT
Source organism: Druon quercuslanigerum (assembly GCA_010014905.2). Lineage (NCBI taxonomy): Eukaryota > Metazoa > Arthropoda > Insecta > Hymenoptera > Cynipidae > Druon > Druon quercuslanigerum. The sequence continues at coordinate 3,843 of JAAAKG020176507.1, read as the reverse complement.
CGTAAATTACATGCATGCTTCTGTATATTACAAATACGTAAACTTAAAATTTAAATCATATTAACTTAGACAATTTCAATTCCTGACAAAAATTTCGCAATTTTTTTAGGATATAAAATTCACGATTTTACCGTGTTTTCTGGTCCGATTGACAGCATGTTATTTGAGTTAAAAGATTCAAAATCTTTGGCATAAAATCATAAAAGTTCATTATAAATACTTTTTGGCATAGAATTGTATAGAAGATAAAAAATAATATTTTATTCCACTATGTCACTCACCTTGTCAACGATCCCGCCAATTATGTATATATCGTCTGGATTATACTTCTGCATAACATGACTTGTATGAGGAGTTAAATACACCAATTTTTCCTTGGGAAAAAGTTCGAGATAAGATTGTGAAGTAGTGTTTAGTGGATAAGCAGGATCATCCATGGTTGGAAAAAAACTTAAAAGTCTTCGTTTCAGTTCACCTTTTGGATCCAAGTTGCATAAATGCATGTCAAAGGGAAATTTAGCTGCCCGATTTGCTACAAACGAAAACATCAGCTGTTTCGCGCAACTAGATATTTCTCTATAAGTCATGTGTGACTCAAAACCGCAGTCAATTACTAATTTCTCTCCAAACATCATAGCGGTAATTAATTTTTGGTTCAAGACTTGACTCATTACGCTCTTATAAATACGAGTGAACATTGTATTATTTCTCAGACCGTAATCCAATTCATTTTCCTCTACATCTTTTTCTTCCAGGGATTGCTTTAACAAAACAGCTGCTTGTCTTTTCATCTTTCCGCTCTTTCTTTTCACTTCGTTGATCCAAATAAATTCCAGAAATCTCCTGAAATAAATTTAGTTGAGTCGCAAAAGAGGACAGCTTTAAAAAAAAACAACCATCTGCAAGAAAATCCCTTATAAAAGAACGGCGGGTCCCAAAAAACGACGGACTTGAGAGAGAAAAAGCTGCATAACTTTTGCCTTTTTTAATTTTAAAGAAAGGTAAGAAAGTGAGTTTACCCTTTTAACCCTTGACAACGGTACGGCGCGTCCCCAGAAACCAAACTGTTCACACATAAAAAGTTGCATAACTTTTTTATCTTTTATTTTTGAAAAAAATCATGTACTTTTGAGCTACTAGATACTTAAGTTGATTCGCCACAAGAACAGACTAAGAAACGAAACAACTGTTTATGTTTAAATATACCCAAAATGGATTTTGACTTACTTCTACGACGAACTGAACCTTAATCTTCTTTATAGTTATGAATTAGGTCAAAATAATTATTTTAATGGTTTATCCATTCCGCAATGTGGCACTTACGCTCTTATACCCCGGAACCCATCAATTACGCACTCGGAAAGGGTTTTTGTAAACTTCTCTTAAGTTTCTCATAATAAAATTCTAGTCTGACAAAGTATACGTACAAGTCTTTTTTCAGAATAGACCAAATTCTGAAGAGACAAATAAAATCTTTAAATGACTGTCCACTGCAATTTCAATAAACTAAACGAGCAGATATAAATAAACAAAAGTATTAACCTCCTTGAACTTTGAGTCTTTGTTTTGATGAGGTGCAACCAATCTGTGGCCTTTATCGTACTTGGAACTTTTGAACCACCTTGGCGTAATACTTCAATTTCGAGTTCTAGAATTTTGTAAAACTTATTTAAATCTGGATCATTTGTTAACAAATCGTCCAATCTTTCTTGAGCTTCTTGTTGTATTTTTTTCTGGACTTCAACACTGGGATTAGTCTTGTTTAAATATTTACCCGAATCGGATTCACAGTCTGAGTCTGAATCTTCCAACTCGGCGCTATAATTGCGCTTTGCAATGCGACAAGCCAAAGCAGATAATGAAATTTTCGAGACTGAAGGAACAGGCATCAAAAAATTATTGTTGAGAAAGCCGGCTCCGGTGGTACTCAACATAACACCACTGCGAACCTTATTCGACAAGGTTAGTAACACTCGATGTGCATGCTTGTACATTCTGTCAATTGAAAAAAAACTTTTACAGAAAATGAAAAAACGGCGAACCACCAAGCGTTTTATTATTTCACCGAAACAGAATTAAAATTCACGTTATCACAACATTTCGAGGTTAGGTTTATCATGATTGTGCAGACAATAAAACAAGCGCACTAATGATGAAAATCAATTTTAAGAATGTAATGAAGATTCTAGCTGTATAACCAAAATTAGTTCACTTCGACGTCTTTTGGAAGCATGGAATCATTGGCATTATGAAAAGCATGCATGATCCAAAAAGCTATGGCCCCGTTACGCGCGAGTAAAAAAAGTCAACCAATCAAAAGAAACGTCAAACTCTATCCATTTTTAAAAGTACGTCGGGCGGCAAATTTAAATCAAGTTTAACGTGAAGTAGGCTTATCACAGAATTAACTCGAAGTTTCTTGTAAATAAGTATTTAAATTGAAACAAAAAAGAAAAAGCATGTGTTTGTTATGTGTAGCGAGTACGTAAAGGAACCAATTATGACATTATGAATTTATTGTGTGTTTTTAAAAACTTATTTTATAAGCATTGAAATCTTGTATTAAATGTGGACTGTAAATATAGAAAGGGAAAAGAAAGTTTTAAAATCGCCAAAAGTTATATTTATCACAACTGTAATTATTATAAATAAATTATAGATAATGTGGAGTTCTGGAGGGAAAAAAATAGTTGCAAAGTCGGTTAAATTTTGTTTTGATTGTTCAACTTATCAGAAAGAAGGTATGTATATTTCTGAAAAAGGGAATGTCGTCCTTGAAATTTGTGTCAACACTTCGAAACTTTGCACGTACATTTTATTATTGATTGCACTGTTTTTGTATTAGAAATAGAGTAACGGTAATGCAATAAACACATAGAGGACAAACGTAACAAATGCATAGTATTATATGTGTTTTTTCATGTTGTGAAAATGATAGTATACTTTTTAGATTGATTTTTAATTACAATAGTATATACACGATCAGTTTACTTTAACAAACCTTGCAAATATGCATGTGTACAAATTTAAAAAGTCTGTGTGCTTTAGATAAATTAATAAGTGCGTTATTTATCCTTGCAGATGTCTGTATCAGAGGAACTCTGTGAAATTAGATAGCTTTTGAAAAATACAGAGGAAGTCTCATATTTTGTGCAGTGTTAACACAAAATTATTGAATAACAATTTTTCTTGATTTCATACGAAGTGAAGTGTTGAAGATTAACATAAACATTTCACAGTAGAACATGCAGCAATTTGGATAAACATAATTACTTCAATTTTTACAACGACTTTGGATATTGAGGAGCTGGGTTTGTTATAGTCACCGGTATTACAATGAATTTGAATTTCCCTTTTTGAAAGGAATCCAAAAAAAACATCCTAAAATATGCAGAACTACAAAAGCATTACAGCACTACAATATCAGTTGATAACAATACTGCTAGGATACTAAAAATAGCCCCAACCACTTTAAAACTAAACTGGACAATTAAATAAGAATGAGCGAAACAAGATTAATTCTTGCAATAAAAAATTTCACACTGAATTTTTAATTATTACTTGATGACCAAACTGACAGCTTGTGGATTCTAATCAAGGGAGAGATGATTGCGTATTTTAATGATGGTTTGGATTTAAGCAGGCAGTGGACACTCAATGCTTTCGAAATGAAGGATCAGAGACGCCATCTAGCGTATACTCGGATCCCTATGATAAGATAATCGGTGACGCCACATTACTTCTAGATAGTTTTCAGATAATTAAATTAAAAAAGTAAATGAAATGAAGAAAGCAATAAAAAACAAACAGAAAATCATAAATAATTATAAGGATAATTATTTA
>JAAAKG020176496.1:0-26615 GCA_010014905.2 Druon quercuslanigerum | reverse complement strand
CCTCACCTCTGGACTGGAATTATTTTAGTCTATTTATTTGTTTGCACTATCAAGTTTAAATTTGAACATCAAACCACAAGCCATTTTTTTTTTGTTGTGGCAAAATCATTAAATATTTATATCTTACATTATATAAACGTATTTACAGAATAAGTACAAACATTCAGAAAAGTATATCTCACAACACATATTTTAAAACAAAATAATAGTTTTTTAAACGAACAAATCAATTTTCTACTAAAAGAGATGAGTTTTTAACCAAAATTATGAATTTTCAAGAAAAAAGTTTAAGTATTTACCGATAACTTATTTTTTTCTTGAAAATTTTTTAGAACTTCATTTTACTGGTTTTTATTCAAACTAAACCTGTTAGTAATTATACTATTATACTAATGAGATAAAATTGGTTTAGAACATATAAAATACTTTTTGTAAAAACAGCATGAATAGAGTTTGTAGACAATCTTATTAAGAACATAATAAAAGCGATACAGTATTATAGAGATTAAATAAACATTACGGCTAATTTCTGATGATAAAATAACAAGGAAAACTTAGATCAACTATTTTCACATAAATAATTACGTCTTTAACTATTCTTTCTACAGTAAATTTATATTTTGTTTCCAAAATTTGTTAGACTTAGCAATTTTTTTCATAAACCAAGTTAAAGGTTGAATAATGTGCTTGTCGACTTTATACTGAAAACATCCTTAATATTTTAATTTTGTTGCTCAATACAAAAATCCTGTTTCCATTATTTCCTCTAGTTTACAGTAGTTTACATATAAAATATTCCCTGAATATTACTTATGCAAATTTTTACGAAATGAAATTAATAAAGAAAATAATCTTCAAAGTCAATAATTTATTTTGAATTAACTTTCATAGGTATTGAAATTTTTATCTTTTTAAAGGAAGTATGCGTACAAATACCTTGTTTATCTTTACTTTGCTAATATTATTAGCCCTTTTTTCTTTGTTTCTATTTATTTTTCTACCTCCAGTTAGATTTTGTAGCAAACTCAACTTTTACTTTTTTAGTTATTCATTTTCAATATTTATAGATTTACTTGCTGAGGAACCAAATACAATGTTCTATAAATTTTAAGAGATGTTTAATACATTCCTAGCTAATCTTAAAAATGAATTGAAGATGCCCTCGCTTTTTGTTTACATTATTTTTCTAATTTACGCCTATTTCAAGGACATTGTATAAAAACATAGTTGTATTCTAACGCTAAATAGCGCGGTGCAACCGGGCTCCGAAATTGTCATCAATCACGCACTCGATCAATGCTATGAAAATGCTCCTATTTTGTTAACGAATAATTCAATTAGGGTAAAACTTTACAGAAAACTTAATTATATCCTACTAAGCATTCTTATTGCTGAAAGCTTGGGCTTACTCAAAATTCCCTCAATAAACGAAGCGTTTGAAAATTGTCTAACGTCATTTTGATACTGATTACCAAAAAAATGTATAACTTTTTTATTTAACAAAATAAATCAATTTTAAATTACACATTATCTTAAGAATAGTTTGAAGGATATTGTGTTTAATTTTTATCTTAAAATATAAAGAACTTCATCTTTCGGAGCGAGATGAAGTGAAAATATTTAGTAAATTTGCTGGTCTGAAAATGAAGCTTTTTTGATTTTTTACAGAAACGGTAAAAGACGCAACTTTTTTGTCCAGAGAAAAAAGATGCGATATGAAATTTTTTACGAAGTGATGTTTTAAAAAGTGAAATTTTCGAAAACGGATTTTCAAGTCATCAGGGGCCAATTCGAGCGGCCTGAAGCGGCTAGGCAAATTTTATGCGTGGTTATAGAATCCGGAGTCTTATTTTCTGACGGTAGTGTATAAGGTTAAGGGTATATGCATGTTTTAAGGTTGTGGTTTGAAAAATGAATTTTTCAATAACTTTGACTACTTGGATTCCATGTTATGTTTTTTAAACTGAACAAATCAAATTTTGTGTTTCAAAGTGCAGGAGACCTCTTTCCATAGATTATTATTATTATTGAACATAGTATTTCCATAACGTTACATTTCTGATTAATTTGATTAATAATTTAATTAATTTTGTTTAATTTATTTATTTGTGATTAATTTATTTGGATTCCAAAGCAGTTAATTAAACAAATACGAAATTCTGAGAAAAATGTAATTTAATCATATTTTGAAAATATTCTTGGAAATTTGATTTGAAAACACTATACATGTATGACCAAATATATCTTGACAGCCTGAGAAAGTATTCCAAGTGCATTGAAAGGATCATATCAGTACATATTTTAGCGTAGGTTGCATTGGAGATCCGGCTCAAATATTAGCCTTCTCAATATGAATGGGCCAATATTCAAATGAAGTATGTTTAGTACACACAATGAAATGCAGCTCCGCAATTATGCAAGGTGTTAATACGACCACAATAGTCAGCTAGGGTTGTAGGTACAAGCTGATAAAGTTTTGTCTGTTCGAATGAATCCGAACTTTGTCGGTCTTAACCCGCCGCATTCGCCCAAAAGTGAATTATTATTGGCCAAACACCCGCCGATAATTGGGATCGGCTTTACCGCTGTATGAGAACGTGGATGCATAATCTGCGCTTGTAGTTCTGAAAGGATTAATCGTCCTCGCACTTCGCTCAATTTGCATATTTCGATTTTATCTGTCTCTTGATACCACTACTGACGTTCTGACAATTGATTCATTCCGGGCTCGAATTGATTTAATGACTTCTTTGCTCTTAGATCTGAATGTGCAAAGTAAATAATATTATTAAAATAGTTATTTTTGATACATTCAATATAAAAATTGGTTGAACTATTTTATGTATTAATTTTTTTGATAAATTTATAGCAGAATTAACTGTAATTAAAATATTCTTCGAAATACACCTTTAAATCGTAATATTTGGTGTGTGATATTTATTGTTATTTTATGATATATCTGATATCGAACTGCACCAATAAGGTGATTATTACATATCATTAATTCCGATAATAAGACTGTTTTACCAGTCTCTAAAATAAATAACAAAAGTGAATTAAATGCACTGCAGTAGAAATAAGTCCCACGCCACACATCGAATTGCTTAAAGTATCTAGATGTCTATCTGTAATTTTAGGATCGATATCATTAGTTTTGAGAAGTGTCTCTTATACCCGAGAAATGTTTGGGAGCGTGCCGTTTCAAGTGACACCAGGACGAATTTTGAGAGAGCATTGGAACCTGAAAACGATTATTTATCTCAATTTGTCACGAGGAAGGGTCCGGGCTTATGCGAATCGAGTGGGAAACCGAGGTCGGTTTACTGATCCACTTTTCTCACCCCTTTTGTTGACATACAAACAAATCAGATCTGTAATACCAAAATTATCAATAACTGTAACAAAAAATTTGTTTATATATTTTTTTGTAAATAAATGATTTTTTCATTCAAAAGGGAATTTTTACGTTGACCGGAATTTTATGAAATTAAGAGACAAAAAAGCCTTAATATTTATGTAATGATGGTTAGTTAAAATTTCAACAGTAGCACAAAAAAGCGTCACGTGAAAACATTCATACCTTACCAACACTTTTTTTATGTCCCAACTGATTTTCACACGAAGCGCCACATCGAGTTGAAAATTTCGAATACTAAATAAGAAGCACTAAGAAAGGTGGCCCTGGTCCTAAAGTTCAATAATTATGAAAATGAAAAAAAAATTATTTACAAAAAAATTTTTTTTCATAATCATCAAAATTTAGAACCAGACCGGCCTTTCTTAGTATTTCTTATTTATTATCCCAAATTTTCAACTGGATATGGTGCTTCGTGTGAAAGTAAGTTAGGAAATAAGAAAAGTGTCGGTAAGGTAGGAATATGGCAACGTGACCCAGTCATCACATGGCCTTCAGGGCGTTGGAACCAGGCGTTAACCTCAAAATTGAATTACCTTATTTTACTTCATCAACACTACAAATACATCTTTGTCGGATACTTACGGCCTAATCCACTTTTAAATAAATCAAGTCTGTATTCGATAAAAAATTAGCTAATTTCAATATTCGCGGTATAAAATGATTTTCTTGGATTCTAACCCGATCATTTGAAAAAAAACTTTGTGAAAACAAAAAACTACTGAAATTGGACAATTTTCACTCCAAATAGAGACTTGATTTTAAACAATAAGAGGCCCTGAGTATCTAACAAAGATGTGTTTGTAGTATTTATGGTGTAAAATGAGGCAATTCAATTTTGAGGTTAGGATCAGGTTCTAGCAACCTTAATGGTAAAAAATATCTGTAAAAATATTTGTCAAATAAGAAAAGGCAATATATTAAATTTCAGTTACAAGCTTCAGACTCTTTCCCCTATTCCCATTTTTCTTTATCTTTTAAACAATTCCTTTTCCACTATATTAAAAATATTTCCCATTTGTCCCCATTTTCTATTTTTTTCTTAAATGCGTCGTAGAAATTTTGACCGTTTAAATAGGAAATTCATCTTTCATAGTTAAAAAATTTTCTTTTTTGAAGAGGAACTGTTTTGTTAAGAATTCAATTGCCTTTTAAAAGATGTATCTTTTTGGCTTGAAAGTTCAACTATTTCGATCAGAATTAAACTATTTTGTTGAAAATTCGTCCTTTTTATTAAAAATTCCATATTTGGTTGTAAATGCAACTGTTTGATTAAAATTTTTGTTGTTTTTGTAATATACTATTTGATTGAATTCATCTTTCATGGTATAGAATTATATTTTTTAATGAAAATTCACCTTTCTACATATACTGAAGCTTGAATATGTAACTGCTTGTGGTTGAATTTTATTCTTGTGCGTTTGAAAATTTTTCTATCTGGTTCAAAATCTATCTTTATACGTTAAAAAATCAACTGTTTTATTAAAAATTCAATTATTTTGTTAAAAAGACATATTTTTGGTCATCCTTTTTGGTTAAAATTGAACTGTTTGAGGTAAAATTTTATTCTTTTTATTTTGAAAATTTAAATTTTTTGGTTAAAAATAAACTTTTTTTGAAAATGCAAGTGTATTCTACAAATTTCGTCTTTTTGGCTTGAAAATTTGACTATTGTTTGAGGAAAAATAGGTGGAGTGTGAAAAGGAAAGTTTGTAATGACGAGGTTTGATCAAAGTACTTCAAAAGTTTCTTTTTAAAGAAAAATAATTTCAAACACTTTTTTCAAAATAATTTTGTTACATATTTTTTACTTTTATTAGTATGTTCTTTTCAAAAAAATTTATTTAACAGATTTTTGTTACAAAACTAAAACATTTTTTTTTTTAAGATTCCGTGAATACTTAAATTAACGTCTTTATAGATGACGAAGCCCTTCCTTGTAAACGCTCGGTGCCTCCTTTGACTTTTTTAAAAATTTAAATTCAATTATTTTGTTGTAAACAAAATTTCTTAGTTAAAAATTAGAACATTCTTTTTTAGTTGATAATATTTTTATTATTGAAAATTTACCTTTTGAAGTTGATAGTTCAACACTGTCTCGTACAAATGTCTTTTTTTAGCATGAAAATTCAGCTATTTACTTGAAGATGAATCATTTTTGTTTAAAAATTGTACCACTTGTTCGAAAATTTAACTATTTAACTCAACTTTTAAACTTGGATCCCCAACTTTTTTATTAAAAATTTTTAATTGTGTTGAAAATTCATCTGTTTTGGTTAAAAATTTAACCATTTTGTTGAAAATTTTGAAGTATTTCATACTGAATTTTATGTCGCACCTACAAATTAATTTTATTCGAAAGAATTTATAGTTTTGTGAAAAATCACTCTACTTCCCCTGTTTAGAGAGCAATTTAAACTAAAGTCTGTAATTACCAAAAAATATTTTTTTTCGGATGGCATTGTGTTATTTGAAAACATATTTCTTTGGCTGTGACTCTTTTTTGTGCAATCATTTTTCACATGTTGATTTTCTTGAGCATTTGTTTTTTTATGCTGCAGTTTTTTGAGAAGATTAATTCTTTTTAAAACTTCTTGTGCAATTTTATTGCATAATTTGGTTTTTTAAAGTTTGTGTTGGAATCAAAAATGTACTTTAAAACTTATTCAGATTAGAAAGTTACCCTAGTATACCTTGTTCATTATTAAACGATTGATTTAAAGCTTTTAAATGAACACTTGTTTTAACTTTAATTTGGAAAGTTGCAAAATTAGAAGAATTTAATTTTACATGCTTTAATTTTCATTTGAGTTTCGATTACTTCAAATGAAAAAAAAATCTTTAACTTAATCAGTTTGAAAATATTGCTTGGTTAATTATGGAAGTTAAGTGAACCCCTTTGATTGTAGGATCCTCGACTTTAGGTGCTGTTCAGGGTATGCTCGATTTCCCTGCAAACATTTAATTCACGATTACATTATTTCGGAGGGTCCTGACTAAGGCGGCCCCCTGTCAGCACCAGTCCTCGACGCTATAACAGGGGGTACCAACTAACCCCTATAATAGAGATTTCACGCCGCAGGCCCCCTTTCGGTTCTCACAGTAGGGGTCTCTCTTAGCATTGATTTAATATTGCCCTGATTTCTCTTAGCTCCACACAAAATAATCATTGGCCAGGGACTATTCTTATCCCGTCCAAAGGGAAGGCCCGTACGCGTGCCTCTAAGTATCTGTTTATAGTCCTCGGGGATCAATTTGTTTGATAAATTATTTATTGGTCAAATATGCTCATGAGGTTATACGAGTGGTCGGACACGGTTTACCGAAAATCTGTTTGATATTTGGATGGATCTGTGGTTGGGAAAAACAAACATTATCCCGTTGCGGATACATTTCAATTTTTAAGGCCTGTGAGCGTAACATCAAAAAGTTTTTTTGTATTTTTTTTCAAATCTAACTTACTTTTACACGAAACGCGATAGCGAATTGAAAATTGGTGCTAAAACTTTTAAAATTTTTTCTAGCTATGACAAAATTAAATCAATATTTGAGAAGGGGAGCGTGAAAATATTGTGTACTATTTTATTGGATAACTTAAAAAATCCTCTTTTCTTTTGGCTCCATATTTATATCTTTAAATAGAATTCGGACTTTCCTTAATTGATAGTTTAAATTACTTAAGGCGGTTTTAACCAAAATCTGAAACCAGTAAAGGCTTAAACTGATTTCATATTCTGGTTAGACCATCTGAATTAATTTAAACCGTCAATTGGGAAATGTCCAAATTTACCCTACATGCCCAAAGTTACCCTATTTGACGGTACTTCAAGTCGACGAGTGGTTACGTTATTTTATCAGAATTGTTGACTTCTTAAAAATTCTTTATTTCAGTTGTGTTTTTGTGTTGTTTTTTATTTTTAGGATTTGTTTTAACTTCTCTAAATATAAAATTTGTCTATAATTTCAATTGCAAACTTATTGAAATTAAATAAATATTCCATAAAATTTTTCTCCTAAATGCTTCAGAGTTCAAATTCTAATTTCAATGTTTCAAATTTTTGCAGGACATTCAGTTTAAAATGATACAATTTCGCAGAGTTCAAATTTAAGGAATAAACTCCATACATGTTATATTGTTTATTATTTGAAGGCTTTCACGTCCGGTTTAAAAACTGCATGACTTTTCTTTGCAAACTAATTTAAACGCAATTCATTGTGCAATTATTTAGCAATGCCAATAATATATCAAGCTTTTAAATAATTACACAACCCCAAAGAAAAAAGTAAGATGTCTGACGGATTTTTTTTCGGACAATTAACAGAATCAGAAAAAAGTACGAGTTTCTTTTAGTGTAATATTGGAATTTAAAATTTTGCATATCAAATTCGATTAATAAAGTAAAAACGACGAGTTCTGTCTAAAAATGATTCAAAGAAATGTTATAGGAATTTTTAAATATTGAAATTTCTCCAAAAACTTTTCCCTATATTTTCGTATAGTATTTCCGATAAATTAAACTAAAATGACAGGTCTTATAAAAAATTATTTAAAGAAATATTAAAGAAGTTTCTAAGCGCTATAATTTGCCCTTAAAACTTTTGCCCGTATTTTACGTCGTTTGGCTGAAAATTTGAATTTTGGATTTTTCAATAGTATTTTCGAGACAGAAAACCAAAATATTAAGACTTATCAAAAAATGCGCATGGAAAAATTAAAGGCCTTTCAAAAAACCTATTAATTTGCGATATATAAAACGAAAAGGACGAGTCCTACAAAATATTCTTCAAAAAAAATTAAAGATATTTTTAAAATCTTCATTTCTTGCGTTACACCTTTTTCACGCATCATTTTCGTCGTTTCGCGTTAAATGGAATATTCGATTTTTTGATAGCATTTTCCATGGGTAAAACCATAAGCGCTAGTCGAGAAATGCTGATAAACGCACTCGTGCTTTCTTTTGATACTTAAAAAAGTGTGCTAAAGCTCGATTTGATCTGTTCATTTTTTCGAGAGTTATCGTGTTCACGAACGGACGGACAGACAGACGGACAGACGCCATTGACAAAACTTGATTTTCGGCTTCAGGGGGTCCGAAAACGTGGAGATCCGTTGAAAAAGAGGTGTGCGAAATTTCAGATAATTCTAATACTTTCTCAGACATAAATGTTGAGAATGAAAAACTTGAACTTAGATTTATTGAATTTAATTTATTTCAACACTACATTCGGATTTGGATTGTTCACAAAAATATATATTTGTTTATAAGCGTTTCTTTTATTATTTTCGTGATTGTTTTCTTCGGTTAGTTGGTTTGTTTAAAATAATTGTAGGGTGTTGTTTTTACTGTCGGCTACGATAATTTCTAAATTTGGTTTTATTACTAAGCCCGATATCCAACTAAATTGACCAGCTTTACTTCCCTTTTCACCAAACGATTTTAGCAATTCGCCCTGACGAGAAAATATCTGAACTCGTCCATTTCCAGAATCACCCACAATGATGTTGCCCTTGTTGTCAAGTTTTACAACTTCCGGTGACCTGAAAAAAGATTAATTTTCATTCGTGTATTTTCCGTTAAAAAAATTAATTTTGCCTAAAATTAAAATGTAAGGGTTTTAAAAACAGCCCGATAAAAAATTCTCATTAAATTTTTCAAACCTGAAAAAACCTCTCATGACACCCAAGCCTCCAATGGAATGCAAAAGTATACCCTTGTGATTGAATATCTGAAATGAAAGGATAGAATAATAACATAAAATTCTTTAGTCATATACAGGGACCACAGCTAGTCTCCTATTCGCCTTTCCCCCTTATTTTTCCCTTTTCCCATTTTTATCCTATTGTTCTCAAAACTTACTATAATCTTTATATTTGAGAATTTCTCTAATTTTTTGCTCTTTTTACAGTCTAATCATTTATGATTAAGAAAGTATTAGAATCGTCAAAAATTGTATACCACAGTTTTTCAACGGATCTCCACGTTTCGAGACCCCCTAGAGCCGAAAGTCAAGGTTTGGCGATGTTGTCCGTCTGGATTTCTGTCTGCCCATCAGTCTGTCAGTCCGTAAACTCTCGAAAAAATGAACAGATCAAACCCAGATTTGACATACTTTTTTGAGTTCTAAAAGAAAGAATGAGTTCGTTAACCAGCCTTGCTCGACCATGGGTTATGGTGTTATCCATCGAAAATGCTATGCAAAAATAAAATATTCCAACTTTACGCCAAACGACGACAGGTACACAAGAAAAAGTTTTAAAATAGAATTGTATCTTTTAAAAATAGCTGGAATTTTACATACAACATTTTTTTAATAGAACTTTTTTTTTGGTTTCTTGCATAAAAAACACTATGAATAAATCAAAAATTTTAATTTCAAGCCAAACGTCTATAGATACGTAAGAGAAGTCTAAAAAAAATATAGTAGCTTTTAAAAAGAATTACAATTTTTCCCTACAATATTTTTTAATAGATCTTGTAATTTTGATTTTATGTATCGAAAATATTATGAAAAAAAAGGAAAATTCAAATCCTAGCTGAACGACGAGATATAGGGAAAAAGTCACAAAAAGAAATTATAGCTTTCAAAAAGCCCTAGAAAATTTCTTTTAAACATTTTTTATAGGACATAGCATTTTTGATTTCGTTCATATATTCTAGTCCTGAGGAATCTGCTTGTCTGGCAAAAATCGTATGGATTCTTAATTTTTGAGATTTTTTTTTTAATTGGTTAGTATAGTTATTTGTCAAATGATACTACTAGTATTCTTTATAAATCAGTTTCCTTTTTTTTTGTTGTTGTGAGATGTTAGAGTTGTATATTTTTAATCTTTATCTATGGATTTTTCAAATAAGGCATTGCAAGTAGTTATTATTCAATAAATAATGTGTAAATATGACAATATTTTTAAGGAGATATTCAAGTTCTGAAAGTTTTATAGCTCTGACTAACATTGATAAAATCATTCCTTGTTTATGCTATAAATGGTGATTTGATCAATAATATAATGTTGAGAGAGTTGCACATGTCTTTTGCTACCAATCTGTTTCAATAAACTCTTTTTTGAAAAACCACCTATTTTGTTAAATTAATTTAGAATAGTAAGTATAATGTTTGATATATTTGTTTATATACGATGTTTCTACCGATTTTATTGAATATTTATTCTGCATCCTACGAGAAAATCCTATATACTTATACTTAGGGTGCCAAGAATTTCTCGGATTTTCTAAAGAAAATATTTAGCTAGCGACATTTGTTAATTTTGTTAAAGCAACGTTATAAACAATTAAATCTGTATCATATTTGTAGGTGTTTTAAATAAATATTAGAAATTCAAAGCAAAAGAAGAATTAAATCTCGGTGGTATTAAATTGATCAACTTCAGTGGGGGGGGGGGGGGCAATGGACATAAATTCAAAAAGTATTGTCTTTAAACGTTGGCACCTTTGTCTACACAGAAAAAAGTACATTTATGTAATATGCGAAGATCTTATGTTGACATTAAGTATCTCACTTACTTTCAGAAAATGAAGTTTTAAAAGTTCTGAAACGCCTACAGTTGTCATTCGGTAGATAATATATATGATTGAAATTTGCTATTTTTAATGTAAATTTTTACGATTGAAGCAAAAACTAGGTGTCGTATCTTATGTTTTTTTCTAGGAATTTAATTTTTCAATTTTTAATTTCATCTTTTATGATAAAAACTACTCGTCTTATCAAATAAACGTTTTATAGCAAATTTGTAAATATTTTATAATTGAATGACTTTATTTTCTTTACCGTGCGACTTTTTGTCGAAAATTTAATTTAAAAAATTTTGAATAACATTATTTATGATTAAAATTAAAACCATGCATCCTATCAAAAAGTGTCTTGCATAGATCTTTTTGGTAACTGATAAAACCAAAACCGTGAATAAAAAAAGTCTGATTAACGAACTCTACCTTTATTTTTGATTCCTAAAAACGTGTATCAAAGCGAAATCCAATACGATTAGTCGTCTAAAAGTTATCTAATATACAGAAGAGAACGACGAAAACAAATAAAACGACGACAAAGGCGACACACTTTAACTCAAAACCTGTAGATTAGATTTAAGGAAATTCCCAATGGTCAGTTTTTACATAATACCTCATTATGATCAGACTGTAAAAAATGTCGCCTTTTTTCGAAGAACAATCCCACTATTTTCCCTACAATTAAAGTACTGAACGACAGTGATACCGAATAGTGATACTAAACATAGTGATACTGAACCAGGATGATAGATACCCTATCCTTTAAAAAATATATAGTTTTATTTATAGACAATTTTCCTTTTATATTTTCATATACACGTATAAATATCTATTGAATATACATTTGAACTGAAAAATGTTGCAATTTAGGGAAAAATTACGCTAATGAGGTGTCTTCAGTTTTTCGCAACTTTGCACCATTGGATTATATGTAGCGAAATTTAAGCACAAACATCAGAAAGTATGTAATTATTTTAGATTGCCTGAAATGATAAATATTAGAGACATACGAGGTCTATGCGGAAAGCTTCCGACCTTGTAATGTACCAGGAGTTTTAGTTAATTCTAGTCAATGGCGATGATCCAGTTCAGATTACTCCTCTTTGGAAGCCACCTTCTTCAAGCGATCCTCCTACTTTCGGCAGCACCCCTTAAAATCACCTTTCAGAATGGCTGACAGCTGCTTCGTCGAATTCTGCTTTATTTCTTCTATGCGTCTTGAAATTATTTTCCTATTGTAGGATACCTTAGTTTGGGAAACAGACAGACATAACAGGAAGCTAGGTCAAGATTATATGGAGCCAACCGAAGTTGGGTTAGGGCTTGTTTTACCAGAAATCGCTGAATATACAGCGATGAATAAGCTGGTGCGTTGTCTTCTTGATGAACCCAGTTGCCTTTTTTCCAGAAATCAGATTTTTTTCTACTTATTTACCTCAAATCATGGGTCAAAATTTCTGAAACAATAGTTTTAGCAATCTCGAATCTCTCTATCTTTCTCACTGTTAAACGACGATTTCCATTGATTATTACCTGTCGCACTCGTTTCTCATTAAGGTTTCTTGCCAGAGCGAGGGTCACTTTTCACTGAAATAACGATCACTTTTAAATAGCCTTTGATTATCGCTCATTGATCCATCATTATATACTTTCCGTACATGAATGGTCAAGTTTTTGGCAACATTCAATGCAACCTTTTTTTTCGGTACATTCCGTCATCCTGAAATGCGAGGCGTACGTAGACGTTTATATAACTGCGTAACTAATGTACCAAAAAATCATAGGTCAGTGTCAGGGAAGTCAGGGAAATGTCAGGGAAACGAAGTATCTGGCAGGGAAAATATAAATTGTTATGCTTTAATTTTATTTTGGAAGCACTTCCTAATATCAATATAAGTTATTTATTTATTGATAGTTTGGACACATGTACTTTACTTAATTAACCCATACTGCCATCTAAAGCGCATTTTTCTGACTTGTTTCACTATTTTTGCTTTGCATATTATTGAAACCTTATTAGCTGTTATTATACTTTCCTGTCAGGGAAATTCGTCTAAATGTCAGGGAAAAGTCAGGCAAATGTCAGAGAAATTGGAAAATTAAATCTTGTGGGCACCCTGATAAAGAGCCTCGCAGAGATCCCCCTGAATGCTAAATGGTAAATACTCGTTTTTGACAATAGTACAACAAGGTACAAAGATAGAGCACAAGTTCGGATGCTTTTCGCGCAGACCTCGTATCCTCGATTTTTCCTACCTTAATTTTGTGATTCCCACTGTCAGCAACGACCACTTCTGTTAAAGATACAACGACGTCCGTTGGTTGGTTCAGGTGATTGACAGAAATACTGACTGCTTTCCCAGCTTTGTTGACTGTTGTTGCTGAAGTTTCTATAGCACCAATAGATCCTTGATATGATCCATCGGAATCTAGAATTACGATTCTGTCATTTCCTGAATCCGCGATATAAAGTAATCTCTGTCTAGGATGAGTAGAAATTCCTTCAGGACATCGTAATTTTCCTTCTTCTTGACTCTTGCTACACATTTGTCTCAAAAATTCCCCTTTTCGATCAAATACAAAGATGCAGTGCTTCCACTTGTCTAAAAGTGATGAACATTGAACTTAATGACATTTTATTTCAACAAATTTCTATCCAATATAAAAAATTCAGTATGATACCTGTCACGAAAACTTCGGCAGTGTCTTCAAGAAAAGCAACCCTCTGAGGAGCAATCATATCCACATGATGAAATCTTCTCAACATTTTTAATTTTTTGTCCAACACAAGAATTTTTGGCTTAATTCCTGGACAAGCAACGTACACGTAGTCTCTCGAGAAATCAAAAGCGAGTCCCGATGGTCTCTGCATTGTTTTATGTTCGCTAACTACTTTTGGAATAAAACTCTTGTTTCTGTAAAATGTGTTTTTCAATTATTAGAATTTGTATTTACTGTTTAGTTCAGAACACTTTATTAAAAAAATTGATGGAAATATAGTTTCGTTTTAAAATAACGAAACTTTATTTATTTATTTTATTTGATAACAATTTATTTGATAACTTGAGACTCTACTAACTTGTATTGTAAATTAAGATTTGGCTTGATTTTTGCTATCTCTGAACGATGATCTTTTGGTTTCGACATGCTACTTTCTGCAACACTAAATTCCGGTTCCCAATCTGAGACGGCTGCCATCAGTTCCATCATTTTTGTATGGAGGTGAAGGAAAATCTTTATCTGAAATGTGAAGATATTGCTAAAGTTATTCCCGGATATCATTTATTTCCGTATCAATAATAGGTTTTTTTGGTACAATGACAAAAATGGGAAAATTGATTTTTTCGGCCACCCTAGTTATGTTACCTCTGCAAAGGCAACCAAACAAACTGTTGGCCACCAAGCCTATTTAAAACACGTGTCTCAGCACGTTGAATCGCAAATATCCGCCCTTGCGAATTGAGGGATATTTCTGTATTGTAGAACAAGAGCAAGAGACAGAAATAGAGTAACAGAGTGGTCCTTGGGTACAAAGGACCACACGCATTGACACGTGACTGCCTGGTTTTGCTTTTCTGCTAGGGTAGGTGGAAAGTGCTAGACATCACGAGGATACAAAAGTATTCCCTATCTTCCTCTATTTTGCTCTCAATTGGCCACAACTTAGTGCTGCATCGTTGCTCGGGCAATTTTCGGTAAAAGTCAACTGCATTGCTCTACATATTTCACAGTACTCACCTATAGAAAATATGGATTAAGGATTTTTTGATCCGTAGAATCCAATATAGAAGTTAATGGGATTGATACACTTTATAAATTAAAAAAGACAGTCTTTAGCAATGGCGTCGTACTTACATATAATATTATTCACATAATACAAAAATATCTATACACATACACAATATTCACATTCATAAAATATTATATTAAATATATTATGAATTATGATTAGATATGATAGTAGTATATAGTAGTAGTAATAAGAAATATTATAGCAGGTATATCTTTTGATATAATGTTAATAGTAAAATATGAGGGTTTTTTTACTAAACATAAACATTAAGCTTTAGACTTTATTTCCGCTTGTTCAAAGCTCAGTTCTAAGTTAAGCTCTACACAAATTTGTTGTCGGTTTGAAAAAGATATTGACAATCACATTCAAAATCACTGCTGAATTTAAAACATGAATGATTGTTCGAAAAAGGAGCAAGAGACTTTTGTCAAAACCTGTTGAAAATCTTGATAATTGCCGCGTCCAATGACCTCTAATAGTAATATTTTTGACCTTTTAAAGAGAATTGACTACTAGGAACATTAAAACTCTTAAAAATTTCTTTTCAAATTTAAAAAATGCTCTAATTTTTTAATTTTTGTTGGAAATATCTGGAGTTAATATATACAAGCGGACTTCTTAATAAGAGCGTTTGCCCTAATCCGTCATCAAGCAGTTTCCCCAATACCGTGCCAGTTTAGAATTCCAGCGGAAAATCAAGAAGAGTTGACGCGAGTCGAGCTTTTCGGTGGAGAGTGGGAGTACCACACTTCTCGGAAATTCCTTCCTCTCAATTCCCTGATCGCTCTTATTGAGAAGCCCGACTGTATTTCAGGTTTCAAAAAAAGAATGATCTTTAATATCTTTATATTTTTATAATCATAAAGAATAAAGAATAAAGAACGAATGTATATTTGTGATACAACCGTAATATATGTCTCTAGTATGCTAGTAGTATACTGCTAGAATGATGGTTTCTTTATCCGACTCAATTTGCATGACCTTAAAGAACTCAGAATGCGCCGATATGCGGCATCAATCAAAAACTTTGCGCTATATTGATAACCGAGTTATCAGCGACATAGAAGAGGGGGGAGAGACTAGCGCGATTTGTCTAAAATAATTTTTAAAAATTAATTTATCGAAGCTATCCGTCATAACTTTAGATGCACCATCAATAAAAAATTTTGCGCTAAAAATTAACAAAAATAGCACCAAATAACTTAAATATTGCAATATTGTCGCGAATATAGAACACGTATGTTTTTACGTTCTTGTCAGAGAAGTTATTAGATGTGTGTAAAAATTGGAACTCGCCCCCCCCCACCCCCCAGACTTTTGCCAAATGTCTACTTGAGACCCTCTAAACCCTCTAAACAGAAGTACATATTGTACTTCGTTGGTTGTAGATGAAGTTAATGGAAATATACTGCTCATATAGTGCCGATAATCTTCTGTCTTCTCATCGTCTATGACAATGCTGCATATTGTTTCTCACCCTTTCCTTTAAATACCATCATTTTTGTTTTATTCACGTTAATTTTAAGACCCATGTTCTTCAGGCTTGTATTCAGTCTGCTCAACATTGTCTGAAAGCCTCCGATTAACTCGTTCATAACAACCTTTATCATCTGCAAACGCTAATCCACGCCCCTTCTCTGTTTCAACATCTTCACCTTCTTCGTCTAAGACGGCATATATTGTTTTATTGCTTTTGGGAGTCACGCATTCACTTCGTACACTCTGAGGACTTTCCAAAGCTTAATTCATTCCTTGATATCAATGTTGTCGTTCTTAAAATGTTTGCACAACAAAAGAAACCTTTCCCTTTTCATATTCTGCGATAAAAAAATGAAAAAAGTAAGATGCTTCTGATAGTAACGATCCAAACGGTCTTTTCTTTTGCAGAGTTTGGAAATTCTTGAATTTTAAAAATATCGAATTGCAAGTTATTACATTTTCAATATTTATACTTTAAAGATATGCAATTTGGATCTTTCCTTTTAGCGGTTTGATTTTAAAGATTTATAATTGAAAATTCTTCAATTTCAAACAATATTAATTCTGAAATTTTTCTTTGTTAACAATTAAAATTTTGGAGAATTGTACAATTTTGCTTGAAAATTCTTCTTTTTTGGCTGAATAAAACTGTTTTTTTATTTAATATTAAAATATTTTTCGGTTCAAATGTCTGCTACAACATTAAACATTGAGAATTGATATTTTTTGGAGAAAAGGTCGTTTCTCTTTGTTGTTCGAAATTAATTTGTTTAACTGAAACTTACATTTTCAGTTACTTTTCTTAAAGTAACTTATCTTTAGTAAAGTATCTTTCGTTGAATTGTCAACCAAAAAGTATGACTTTTCAACAAAGAAGTTAATTGTTATAGTTGAATTCTTAAGCACGTAGGAATAAATATCAAAGCAAGAAGATCTGTTTCCTACCAAAAAGAGACGAATTTGCAAATAAAAAAATATCAATTTTGAACAAAACATTGAAAAGTTACACTTTCAATTATAAAAAGTAAAATTTAGCAAAAAAAACTGATTTTCAAGAAAATAGTTACATTTACAAGCAAAGAGATAAATCTTTAACGAAAAAAATAAATGTTTGCCGCATAAGAGGCCTGTATACATTATAACGCATATGACGTATCTCGCTTAAAGCGCTTTCCGGGTTTTAGCGCTCTAATTTTGTGGTCCCAAAATAAAAATTTTTCCGCTTATAAGTATTTTTTATTGACCTGGCTGTAAGAAGAACATTAATTATTCAGCTACACCCCGCAAAAGTGGGGATGCAGAAGAACCAATCGTTTTTGACGTTCATTTAAACAGTGACAATCTGATTCATTAAACATTCAGTATACGTTTACCTACAGCCCTGTTCGTAAGTCCCATTTATTTCGGTGCTCCGTTACCTTAATTTTAAATGCGGCAAACAATTTTACAGAACTTTTTTAGCTAACTTGAATTCATTGGAACATTTAACTTGCAGTAAATATTTTTTTATTTATAAGTGATAATTAATATTATTTGATGATGGTTATAATATAATGGTGACAAATGTTCTAATTGATTAATATGATAATAACTAAAATCATTTGGATTGCTTCTGTATATCGCTTCGAATTACCCGGACTGCTCTGGATGATAAGTTAATTAATTGAATCAATACTTTGTTGAAACATAATTTTTTTTTAAATTGAAAATATAACTATTCCATTATTGGTTATATAAACTGCGATGCAATTTTTACAGGACTTTTTCAGATAGATTGATTTTAGTGAAACATGTAATTTTCAATTAATAAATTGTTGTTTGTTACAGTGATAATAATTAATGTTAATTAATGACTTTTAATAATGATTATGACGACTGTTTTAATTGATTAATAAAAGAATAACTAAAATTACATGGACTGTCTATATCACTCTTAATTAATGCGGATTAATCTGGATTACAAGTTAATTCAATTACTATTTTGTTTAAAGAATCATTATCATTTTTTTTTAAATTGAGCATGTAACTATTCCATTGTTGTTTATATAAACTGAGCCTAACCGTATTATAGGAATTTTCAGGTAGCTTGATTCTACTGGTAGGTTTAATTTTTTATTTGTAATAGTGATAACTAATGGTTATCCTTGAAGATTATTAATAATTATGACAAATATTCCGATATTGATCAATAAATTAACGACAATAACGAAGGATACACAGTGAGTGACTTCTCCCGCATATAACGTTTACCCGTTTCACATAGTAAAAACTCTGGGATTAATTTCTGTTGCAGGTAACTCGTCGATTGTTGCATTTTTATGTCTTTAGAGGAAGCCCTTTTTAAGTTACGTGATTATGGCCTGTTCCAAACACTGAAACTACTAAAAAATAGCACAATTAAATTTTAATTACCTGAATCAATTTCCTGATATAATAAAAAAATCAAATAAAGTTGAGGAAATTTGGTTAATACTGTCAATATTAAAGAAAATCTTTAAATAGATGCAAAATTACCAGAACTATCTTTTTTTAATAGTCTCGTCATAATCTATTAAAGCTACATAATGCTACATAATGCCTGATATTGTACTCCAAGATCTTAAGACCAATATAATTTACGTGATTGAATTCTCGGCACCAGCCGATGGTAATATCACGGCAAAAGAGATAAAAAACGAGCGAAATATCAGGCTCTTCTTTTCGAGTTGAGCAGGCTGTTCCAAGACTACAAAGTCCATCTTGTAGTTATCATAATCGGCTGCCTTGGAGGTATGAAATCTTTATTTCTCAACCAACTCAACAAAATCACGGCTTGCCAGAATCAGGATCAGACGATCGGAAGTCAAATGCAAAAGGCTGTTCTTCTGGGATCGCTGCATATGGCCCGTCAACACTGTTCCTCTGTACAAAGGTTGGTAACTCTAAAAAAGTATCTAAAGATGAAAACTTCACCTCCAACTGTGCCGTCTGCCGCGTAGGGTCATCTGCCGCTAGAGACCGCACACTAAAGAACAGTGTTGTACGAAGTATCTTGCGTAAATTTTCCGCTCTTGCTTACTTTCTAGGATTACCTTAGGGAACCATGATCGAAGCTTCGGGAGCCTACAACTTCTCTAATAATAATAATAATAATAAGCCTCCGTGGCTCTTTTGGCTACACGCTCAGACTTCATCTCAGAGAGCCGGGGTTCGATCCCTGAGCCGGTATCTCTGGCAATTTTGCTGTGTACCCTTACCGAGGTTCTGGTAGTTCAGAACTCACCTTAAGCTGTAAGTCCCCCCATCGTGCACTTGACTGTAACCCAGTCTGTCAATGACGGGGTAAACACCAGGCTTTGTCCAATATGTCAGGGGCACACTGCTCTCATCAGATCACTTGATTGTTTTATAAAAATGCGTACGTGACTGATGATGTATACCGGGATAGCCCCGTACAAAAATATTCCAAAAATATAAAAATCCAACTCTAAACAAAAAATGCCTTCGACACGTTGGGCAGTAACCATCTTAAGCCTGCGACAACATTTTAGAAATGCGGAAAGGGTCGTTGGAACATATATGCGAATTTTCAATGCTATTACTTTACTTTAAGCTAATTCAGCAGTGAGTGCACTTACCGTCGACATCATGATGATCTGTTCATTCGGATCAATTTGATCTTATTTTTAGGTTCATTTTTCAGACTAAACCAAATGGCCGTCAGGTTTTTGATCTCAAACGTCGATCATTTATTCCGGCCGATCAAAATGCTCTTGAATTCGGTATCATTTTTATTACATATCAAAATGATATTGATTACTGTATAATTTTGAACATTTTTTTTACTGTGCACAAATTGTCAATATAATTAAACTACTTTTGTCTTAAGACAACTCTATCTGGTCTTGTTTTGACACAGCTACAGCCGTGAATACCAGAGAAGTATGTATATCTCCACAATGTCTAGCTGGTGAGACAGGACCAGACATCATGGTCTTGAAGAAATATTGAAAAATATTCAGAACGAAATGAAGACCAAATATTTTTACCCGGGTTGGTTTCAAAAATAATATAAGAATGTTTTCATACTCGTCCAATTATACCTTTTGAAATGATTGTCATATGTTTCAACAGATAAATGAAACATTTTCTACATTCGCATAACAATAAGGCATCACATAACCCGTATTTTTTAGCGAGAAATGCGGACAGCATTGTCGATTTTTATAGAAAAAAAAGTCTGACTTGATTTGTGAGCTCTCTTACGATTGCTGAGGGTGGATAAAAAAACGTGATTCCATGATGATAGCCATTACAAAATTGGCTTTACAGTGTTACACTCCAGCGTGACCGGGACGACATAAACATACGTGTTAGAAATAATGATACACTAGTTAGTTACACGTCAGTTGATTTTCCCATGGTGCCTGCTTTGTATCAAAGGGAGGGCTGGGGGTCCTGGGCCATCGATGTTGCGCTCATTCAATATGTCACTGTGGCTAATTTTAGGGAGCCACACACCGCCGACGCGTGTTTGATCCAAATACAATCTCAAAAATGCACCCATTAAGAATCATCCACTTTGATCTGTCATTGCCTCGTAATCTCGTTTTCAAGTTGCTTCGAACCGATAAATCGTTCAAGTCAGAGAAAATCGGGAAATTGTATTAGGGTGCGTTGAAACAAACGAAATTTAAAAATCAAAAACGCCCAGGTGTTGTGAAATTTAATTTTGGATCCTTTTTGAAAAAAATTTGTTATTCGCCGAATTTGGACAGGTAAAGATATTAACTTTTTTATTTCATATACACTGTTTTTCTCAATATTTTCAAAGGGTTTTTAGTTCATGTGTACTTTTGATGATAACATTTGAAAATATAGGAAAATAGATTAGCATGGAATTTATCATTATTGAAATGTTGACATTGAATATTTTATTCTCACGTTTTAAAATTTTTATCACATAAAATTTAAAACTGACCAGTTCTTTTTATCTGGAATTATAAAATTTCAATTTCGGAAGTAGGGAAACCAGTATGAGATGAATACAAGTAAGAACTGAATAATGGGCAAAAGTGAGTGGTTATTAAAGGAAAATTGACGTAAGATTTTTTTATAAACAGAAATATTATGAACGAGTGTTATAATTAGCCTTTTCACCACTTACTTACTATTTTTAAAATTAAAAATATGTTTTTGACGTGGCGATGAAAATTTTTGTTTGCAGACAGATTATCGTTTTTCGAGAAATTAATTTGCTTTCACTATTCTTGCAATTTTCATCGACAATATATTTAAAGTGATTTATTGAGATGTGTCATTCGATACGAGGTGAATTAATTGTTGACAGCAAATTCATGCCTTTAGCCAACATATCGAAATAAAATTATTTGTATTTTTTTTGTCTGATATAGTTGATAGCAATTACTGTGATCGTTGGATATTAAATACGGCACAATTTGGAGCTCGTATAATTTTTCTGAGATTCTTAAAAAGAATCTCTGTACAAATGAAAAAATGTGTTTGAATTACAGATGTGGGTTAATGTTTCATCAATTTATTCACAGTGTCCTTCGACAACTGTTAGGAAAGGCTTAAAATGTAAAAGTATGAAATATAGGATAAATGGTTAATGTAATTTATATAATGACATTTGCTTTCTTTAAAATAAATGTTGCATCAGCTTTAATTTTGTATATAATACTTTCCTCATTTCGTCATCATTTCCCAGTATTATGACTTCAAAAGTTTGTTATCCACCTTGTGCTGATTTCTCTTATATTGAATAAGGAAGGTTACACTGTTAAACTTTTGCATTTTGAAAGTTTATAATCTTTAAAACTTCATTTTACACTATAATTCTAATAGCTTAAATATAAGGTCGTTCAAATTTGAACGATTTGAATTGAAAACTGGTCAATTTTTAATTCTTTCTGTGTTTTCAGTTTCATTTTCTTATTCCTATTGTAAAATTATTTTCAAGTTCGTATGCTAGAGAATTACATTAATTTAATTTGTATGGCTTCCACTTACGCTCTCTATTTCAAACGCATTTAATTGAAAATTGTTTAACTGTTAGAGCTTTCATTTAGATATTTTTAAAATTATGAATAATCTATTTCTGAAACTATATAAATTTTTTATCAATTTATTT
Organism: Druon quercuslanigerum; assembly: GCA_010014905.2. Taxonomy (NCBI): domain Eukaryota; kingdom Metazoa; phylum Arthropoda; class Insecta; order Hymenoptera; family Cynipidae; genus Druon; species Druon quercuslanigerum. The sequence continues at coordinate 4,272 of JAAAKG020176496.1, read as the reverse complement.
GATAGTTGTTTTAATAATTTAATTAAGATTTTTTTTTACTACTCGTACAATTTAAAAAATCAAAATATAATGTTCAATTTTTCACGCTGTCCATAAAACAAATTTTCGAGTTAAATGATTTCAAATTCAAATTAATAAAATTAATCAAAACATGCGTATTTAACAACGCATTTAGTTTTATATGATTTAATTCTAATTGTTTTAATATTAAAATTGAATAATGTAGCGCAACTTATAATATTTTATTTCTACATGTATAATACCTGATATTATTTCTAATGTTTCAAAACTTGAAACTACAATGCATTCGACTGCGAATCCTTTGAATTGAAAAAATTGCATTCTTTTTGAAGGTTTATAAATTTTGTAGGGGACAAGTCGGGTATAAGAAGTATTTTACTCATTTCAATTTAGAGAACAATTCTGCCGTGTTTAAAGTTTCTAGTCCGGTAAATTTTTGTGTCAGCAAGGAAGTTTTTGATCCGATGATATTTTTTGATACTTTGGAAAAATAGTACAATATTTTTCGTATTTTGTAAAGGGAGACTTGGAAAAGGGGTTCAAGATGTGACAGATTACTCTTCTGTGACCAGTCACTAACACTCGTATTTTTTAAAGTAAGTCTTAAAAAAGGGATTCGAGTTGTGACTGATTAATCTTCTGTGATCAGTCATTAATGCTCGTGTTTTTTAAAGTAAGACTTGGAAAAGAAGACCAAGATGTGACTGATTACTCTTCTGTGACCAGTCAATAACAATCGTATTTTTCAAAGTGAGACTTGAAAATTTGGTTAGAGATGTGACTGATTACTCTTCTGTGATCAGTCATTTACACTCGTATTTTTTAAAGTAAGACTTGGAACAAGGGGTCAAAGATGTAACTGATTACTCTTCTTTGACCAGTCACTGACCTCCTATTTTTCAAATTCAGACTTGAGAAAGGGGTTAGAGATGTGACAAATCACTCTTCTGTGACCAGTCACTAACACTCGTGTTTTTCAAAATGTGACCTGGAAAAGGGGTTCGAGATGTGACTGATTACACTGCTTTGACCATTAACTGATAAGTATTTTTTGAAGAGAGAGCTGGAGAATGTTTCGAGATGTGAACAATGACTTTACTGCGACAAAAAATCGTACTACAAAATTAATATGACAAAAAATGCCCTACTACAAAAGTTCAAATGCGGCAAATTTCACCAAAAGTTACACGCGCATTTCTTAAAGGAAGACTTGGAAAAAGGGTTTAAATTGTGACCAATTACTCTTTTGTGACCAGTCACTGACAAGTATTTTTTTGAAGGGAGAGCTGGACTACATAATTAAAGCACGGCAAAAAATACCGTACTACAAAATTGCAATACGGAAAAAATTCCATATTTGTATATACTACGGTAGTTTTAAGCAAATTCTGCATCTAGACTTCCCGAAAAATTGAGGGATTTGAAAAAGAAGGTGGAATAGTCCCAAAAATTCGGGACGACTAGCTATAAGCTTATATAAAATATTTTACTATTCATCCTGATTTTCAGAACGACCAGAAACTTCGTTAAGTAAAATATGTAGAATTTCTTAACTGTTTTTTTTAATACATCATTAAAAACGTTAGTGAGCTATTTGTTAGAATTGTTCATATAATAAGAATCGCATAATTCTCGAGTTGTTATTCACAGCATACATGTTTGACGTGCAGGTACAACAATAAATTATAACGATGATCTTTAATGGTTACTGAATCGGATACGGAGTTTGCGCAATGTCATTCATCGACTGAAGCATACATTCGAATTTATGGTGGGTTGTGCTAGCGACGTGAATTATTAGCCCTCGGGCTTCTAGAAGGAGAAGGGGTGGCGGGCGTGGCTTATGGGATAACACGGGGATGGCAGGCGTGGCTCGCCCTTCGCTGGTTCAAGTGGGATCGTCACGAAACTTGAATAATTGATTTGCAATGGTTTCTAACTTCCTCTAGCCTCTAGCCATCTCTTTTTATTATCCATTATCGTGATTTTAGGTTAGCTGCTTCGTGTATTGCTGAAGCAATTATGCGTATACTTTAGGGTCGTCCAAAAATGAATTACGAAATTTTTTTCACTCTAAAGGGCACGGTCTTCTCCATTTTGTAAGGGCCTCCGATAGAGAAATTCCATTTTTTTCAACTAGTCAATATTAAGATATGTCCGCAGACTTTTGAAATTAACATGGGATTTTAAATGGTGAAATTTAGCTTTCGGAAAAATGGGGGAAGCAAATATTTGTTACAAAATTTTGAAATTTAACTTGGGTAACTACTTCGAAAAGGTTCAAGGAATAACTTCCATCCTATAAATTTTAAATGTGGCGCCCCAGTCACTTTGTACTGTGTCCAAAAAATTTCCTGAAAAATGCAAAATACCAGTTTCCTATGAACTTTATTTTAAAAAAAAACATAATTTTTTGTAACTATATCAACGTGAATTTTCTGTATTCTCTGAGTGACAAGTTTTCCAGTATCTTTAAACTAATTTTAAACTGACTACTGAATTATTCAATTTTTTGTGCTTGTTAATATTCTGCATAAGGCATAATAAGTTAGGATATATTAGGATCGATGAGAAAGTATATAAATGTTGAGAACGATGTTTTTCATTAGTATCATGTTTCTATTGTTTAAACAAATGTTCAAACTATACCTTTATAATAACCAATATACTGTAAGAGAATTAAAAAACAAAAGTATTTTCTCTGCATTTTCTATAAAAAGTCGGAAGTGAATGATTATAATTGGTTTAATAAACAATGTAATAATACCTTAAACACAGAATATACATTTTAGCACTCATTATTAATCTTGTCAATATTTACAGAAAATGCGAGCGTTTCATGATTTGGTACGAAAAGAAAAATTAAAACAAATCAAAATTGTTTAAGCAAGTGAAAAATAGCTTAATATACCAATATTATTCTTAAAATTCACTTCCTGTGTCAATATTTCCAAAAAATGCTGACTTTTTATGAAATGCAGGGTAACTAGAATATCTTATTGAATAAAAACTGTTAAATTTATTGAAAATTTATTAAAAAATTGTTTTTAAAGTCCGTCTATTAAATGAGTTTTACATAAAACTACTATATTGCATTGTCGGGACATTTTACGGATACAATACAAAATGGTTGGGAAGTAAATTCGAACCTCTTTATGTAAACGATTTCTTGAATATTTCTTGAAAGGCGACTGAAATTCAATTAACAAAAGGTTAATAACAAGTACCTTTTTCACATTTTTCCGAAAACTGTTATTTTATTACTATTTTTTTTATATGTATTATTTTCTCGAACCAACAACGGATTTTTTATATCACATTTTTTTAATTAATAAATCAGACGAGTTTTGAGATTTATAGTTATATATTTTTATAAGAAAACCCGATTTTAAATTTTAGATCTTGAGATAGTATATAAGTTATATGTTAGAAACAGGTTGAATATATACTATTCAGGAGCATACAATATATTTAGGAAAATAAGCATCTTTGAAGAAAGAAAAATCAAAGTTACGTTGAAATAATATTACCATGATGAAAAAATTGATTAATTATTTAATTATGAAGAATAGTAATTATATAAAAATTCAACGACACGTGATTGAAAATTTAACCAGATATTTTTAATAAAATTGATAGAGTTATGATAAAGGAGATATTCCGGGTTTCAATCGTGTACAAAATTCTTAGTTTTGTACACGATTGAAAACCGAACTATCTTCTTTATTATAATGAATCATCGTGAAAGCATTAAATCCATTATTGATTGGTTTAGTATGATGGAAGTTTCCTTAATCCGAGCAAGCTGAAAATTGTTTTTTTGTACATTGTACGGAAACTTCCGCAATAACATAGACAGTACGATACAAAACAGGTTTTTCGCATTTTTAATGAAAGTAGGTGAATAAATGGAAAAAAATGAAAGACTTCTGGTTCACTTCACCATTACTTGTTCATCCGTCAGACACATTATAATACACATAGGGGAAAGTTGCCTAAGACGAGCCCCTTCCATATTTTTCGAAAGTTTTCGATTTTAAAGAACTAAAGAAGCAAAAGCGATTATTGACATCATGGTCTGATGTTCGCTTAACAAAGTTTATATGCTTAGAAGTTCAAAAGATGCTTAAAAGGCCATTGCCTTTTAAGCATCTTTTCAACTTCGATATTGAATAAATATGTATTTGTCCCGTCTTAGGCAACCCGGTATCCTAAGACGGGCCCCTTTTTAAAATCCAAAAACCTATGTAA
>JAAAKG020176485.1:14447-26615 GCA_010014905.2 Druon quercuslanigerum | reverse complement strand
CCCCTTTTGTTTATTCCAACTTATTTATAATGTTCTTTCCCAAGTATTTTCATTCATAATTTTAGAACAGTAACATCTTTAACTAACGAAAGGAATATTCAACAAAAAGGATAAGTTTTCAACCAAAAAGATTAGTTTTCTACTAAAAAAATTAACTTTTAACAAAATATATTAATTTTATACAAAATAGTTAATTTTTCAAAAATATATTTAAATCGTATAAAGAAGGTTTTTGAACGATAAGGATGAACGCTCTATAAAATAAAAATTAATTATTAAGAATATACTTATATTTTCAATAAAAAAATGAATTTTTAACCAAAAAGATTCATTTTTTATTATTTGGTAACTAAAATAATTAATAATTAACCAAAACAATTATTTTTTAACTAAATAGTTCAATTTCTAACAAAAAAAATTAATTTGGCGTCAAAAAGATTAAAATTTGAAAAAAACAGATGAATTTTTAACAAAATACATAAACCAAACAAAAATTAATTTTTAACAATATACTTACATTTTAAAAAAAAAAATTAACCGAAAAGATAAATTTTTAACAAGAAAGATTTATTATCTGAGAAAAAGATGAATTTTTTAAAAAATACGCCGATTTGCAACAAAATAGTTTAATTTATAAAAAAAAAAAATTTATTTAAAGTGATGAACCATTAACCAAACCAATGAATTTTTAACTTGATAGTTCAATTTTAAACAAAAGAAATAAATTTTCATCCAAAAAGATCCATCTTTCACTAAGAAGATTATTGTTTTACAGAAATAGATTAATTTTAAACAAAATACATCAAATTTGAAAAAAAAAAATTAATTTTAAAAAGAATGATTTCTGATGTAGAATCATAAACTCTCAAACAAAAAAAAAATTAATTAAAAAAATATGCTTATATTTTTAACCAAAGAAATTAATTTTGAACTAAAAAGATTACTTCACTGCTAAAAAAGTTGAAGTTTTAAAAAATACAATAATTATTATAAAATAGTTTAATTGTTGTATAAAAAAATTATAACTATAATGATAAATCGTTAAACAAAAAAATTTCAAAATTGAACAAAAGTTTAATTTAAAAAAACAAATAAAAATAAAATTTTATCTAAAAAGATAAATTTACAACCAATACGATTGTCTTCTAAAAAAGATGAATTTTTAACAAAATATATTTTCAGCAATTTATTTAAATCTTCAAAAAAATTAACTAATTAACTAATTTTCAACAAAATAGAAAAACAATTTTGTTATTATTCTAATTAAAATGATCGGTCGTTAAACAAAACAACCAATTTTTAACTAAATAATTCAATTTTCAACAAAAGGTATATTTAATTTTCAACCAAAAAGATAAATTTTTCGCCAATGAGATTAAAATTTTATTTAAAAAAAGAATTTTTTACAAAATACATGGTTTTTCAAAAAAATAGATTATAAAAAAAGGGGTTTAGAACTATATTAGTATAATGATGAATACTAAAAAAAATATTAATTAATTTAAATTTTCATTTCTTGCCTCTTAATCTCTTCTTCTATTTGCCTTCTCCTTTCTTTGCTTCATTCTTTCTCTATTTTTTCTTTCTTTCACAAATATCCCTAGTTTATACTTTTCATTTGTGATACCTTTCGCTAATTCTTCTTTCCTCTCTCCCTTCTTTTCCATTTTCCTTTCTACTTTCTTAATTCTTCCTTCTTCTTACCTTTTCTTACCAGTTTCTACTCTTCTTTCTTAATCCCTTCTTCTCTTTACCTTTTTCTACTAATTTCTACTCTTCTTTTGTGATACATTTGGCTAATTCTTCTTTCCTCTCTCCCTTCTTTTCCATTTTTCTTTCTTCCTTCTTAATCCCTCTGTTTTTTGTTCTTTCATACATTCCTTCTTCCTCTATGTTTTTCTTCCTTTCCTAAATATCGCTAGTTTCCACCCTTTTTATGAGACATTCCGCAAATTCATTTTTTCTTACTTTCCTAATTTCCATTTTTCTTTCTTGCCTCTTAATCCCTTCCTCTGTTTGCCTTCTCCTTTCTTTGCTTCTCTCTTTCTCTATTTTTTCTTCCTTTCACAAATATCCCTATTTTATACTTTTCTTATGTGTTACATTTCGCTAATTCTTCTTTCCTCTCTCTCTCTCTCTTATTTTCCATTTTTCTTTCTCCTTTCTTAATCCCTCCTTCTTTTTACCCTTTCCTACTAGTTTCTACTCTTCTTTTGTGATAGATTTAGCTAATTCTTCTTTCCTCTCTCCCTTCTTTTCCATTTTCCTTTCTTCTTTCCTAATCCCTCTGTTTTTTTTCTTTCGTACGTTCCCTCTTCCTTTATTTTTTTCTTTCTTTCCTAAATGTCCCTAGTTTCCACCCTTTTTTATGAGACATTTCGCAAATTTATTTGTTTTCACTTTCTTAATTTCCATTTTCCTTTCTAATTTCTCCATTTTTTTCTCTCATTTTCTCCATTTTACCTTCCTCTGTTTGCCTTTTCCTTTCTTTGCTTCTCTCGTTCTCTAGTTTTTCTTCCTTTCATAAATATGCCCTGATTTATACTTTTCTTTTGTGTTACATTTCGCTAATTCTTCTGTCCTCTCTCTATTCTTTTCCATTTTTCTTTCTCCTTTCTTAATCTCTCCTTCTTTTTACCCTTTCTTACTAGTTTCTACTCTTCTATTGTGATACATTTCGCTAATTCTTCTTTTCTCTCTCCCTTCTTTTCCATTTTCCTTTCTTCCTTCCTAATCCCTCTGTTTTTTTTCTTCCCTACCTTCCTTCTTCCTCTATTTTTTCATCCTTTCCTAAATGTACCTAGTTTCAACCCTTTTTTATGAGATATACCGCAAATGATTTTTTTTTACTTTCTTAATTCTCATTTTTCCTTCTTGCCTCTTAATCCCTTCCTCTGTTTGCCTTCTTCTTTCTTTGCTTCTCTCTTTCCCTATTTTTTTCTTTCTTTCACAAATGTCCCTAGTTTATACTTTTCTGTTGTGTTACATTTCGTTAATTCTTCTCTCCTCTCTCCCTTCTTTTCCATTTTTCTTTCTTCTTTCCTAATCCCTTTTTATCCTTTCCTACTAGTTTCTAATCTTCTTTATTAATCCCTCCTTATTTTTACCCTTTTCTACCCTTTCCATTTTCCTTTCTTGCCTCTTGATCCCTTTCTCGGTATGCCTTCTCCTTTCTTTGCTTCCCTCTTTCTTTATTTTTATCTTCCTTTCAAAAATATCCCTAGTTTTTACTTTTCTTTTGTGATATATTTAACTAATCCTTCTTTCCTCTCTCCCTGCTTTTCCATTTTTCTTTTTTCTTTATTATTCCCTCCTTCTTTTTACCCTTTTCTACCCTTTCCATTTCCTTTCTTGATTTTTAATCTCTTCCACTGTTTGACTTTTCCTTTCTTTGCTTCCCTCTTTCTCTATTTTTTCTTCCTTTCAGAAATATCCCTAGTTTATACTTTTCTTTTGTGATACATTTCGCTAATTCTTCTTTCCTTTCTCCCTTCTCTTCCATTTTCCTTTCTTCTTTCCTAATCCCTCCTGGTTTTTACCCTTTTCTATTTGTTTCTACTGTTCTTTTGTGATACATTTAGCTAATTCCTCTTTCCTCTATCTCTTCTTTTCCATTTTCCTTTCTTCCTTCTTAATCCGTCCGTTGTTTTTCTTCCCTACCTTCCTTCTTCCTCTATTTTTTTTCTTCCCCTCCTAAATGTCCTTAGTTTCTACCCTTTTTTTGTAATGCAGTTTTTTAAATTCTTTTTTCCTCTCTATTTTTCTTTCGTCCCTCTCAATGCTTTCCTCCTATTGCCTTTTCCTCTATTTCTTCCTTCCTTTCCTTTTCGTCGGTATTTTTGTGCTCCCAAAAAATTCTTTTGATCTCAAATCTCCGTGGAATTCATTCATAATGAATCTTGGTCCCGTCATCGATGAGACGTAAGACGTAATCTGAGGTCCAAAGTCGAGGGGAAGCGGCAATGCGTAACGTCTTATTATTACGTACGTTCCTCGTATGCGTGCTAACGGGACGGCCTACTTTCGAGCCGGCTCATCGTGCACAACCTGTGTCCCCACGAGGCTTAGAATCGAATGAAATGATCTTCCCACTCGGCTAAGTAAACTCATTTCTTTAATCATCCGGAACGTAATAATAATTATTATTGTGCACGAGAGCAAGCTTATAACAGGGGATAAACGAGCTGTGAACTTCTATAATGGAGGGTTCGATCATTTAAGGGAAAAATATGCTTCCAGATTCCTTCTCGGTTTATTTATCTGCTAAATAAATAAGGAAGAAGTGAGAAACAAAGAGAAGGAACGAGAAAAAAAGAGAAGAAATAGGGAAAACGGAAGGAAAAAAGGGAAGAAAGAGAAAAGATTGAAGGAGAAGAAGAAGGTAGTTTGGAAATTAAAAGGAAGAAAGCGAATAATTTTTTTTCATATGAGCAAAAGGGAAAAATGAGGAAACAGTAAAAATAGGGGAAATGAAAGTTTAAAAAATAGTTTTTAGTTTTGGAAGAAAGTAAAGATCGGAGAAAAGAAATATCGAAAATGGGAGAAAAAAGCAAAAATTTCGTGGGCCCTAAGATTAGAAGGTAAGATTCAATAAGTCCCAAATTACAACTCCACAATAGTAGGATCCAAAAACAAGTCCCAAAAATATAAAGCCCAAAACATAAGTCTCACCTAGCCCTGATTACTAAATCCTAAACTACAAGTCCAAAAATAAGTCCCAAAATCATAAGTCCTAAAAAAAATAAGGCCTTAGTCCCTAAGTCAGGTCCCAAATACTAAGTAATAAACCATTGGCCCCAAAAAGGCCAAAAAATAATTGAAACAATAAATGAAATAAATCCGAATTCTTAAAACCTTGTGGCCTAAAACTATAAGTCCCTAAAATTTGGGAACCAAAAACTTAAGACCCAAAACAAGTCGCCAAACTGGAAAATTTTTAAAGCAAATCTAAAGACAAAACCATAAGTCCCAAAATAAAGCACCGAAAACTAGGTTCCATCCCACAAATCTAAAATGTGAAGACCAAAAACCACAAGCCCAAAGAATGTAAAGCCCAAATAAGAATCGATCCACTAAGTCCTAAACCGCAAGTCCGAAATCATAAGTCCCAAAAAAGATCCCAGTAATAAGTTTCCAAGGATTAAGTCCACAGTTCAACCGCCTGAAAACCTAAAATTATAGGCGAGAACAACGCAAGGCCCGAAATAATATTTTAAACACAAAGTTCCAAACTGTAAATAATAAGCCAAAATCATAAGTCCCACAAATATAAGGCCCGAATCCATACGTTCCGCAATACATTTCCGAATACGTCCCAAATCACAGGCCCAAAACTGTAATTGTTAAAACTATAAGTCCAAGAAAAATGAAGACCAAATATGGTCCCAAATACTAAGTGATAAAGCGCAGGCCCAAAATCACAAGTCCCAAAAGTATAAGGTCCAATTAAGGTCCGGAAGTATTTGTCTCGAAAACGACACAAAATTTAGGTTCTAAACACCAAGTCCCAAGTCCAACAACCATAAGGCCTTTAATCATAAGTCCTAACAAACTATAAGTCCCAATAATTTTTTCGATGAAACAAGTATTATGCCGACATAAGGGCCTTATTTTGGGCCTTATATTGTTACTACTTATGATATCGATCCTTGAAACTATTAGGCTTGCTGTTTATGACTTAATGTTGTAAACTAATTTTTGGGCCTTTTTGGGACTTACGGTTTTTGGCCTTACAGTTTCGGACTTGTGCTTTTGGACTTACGAACCCCCGCCTTCTAATTTTCAGACACAGGAAATTTATTTTTTTAACAGTAGGTAATTTTACCACTAAGCTACTAAAGAGATCGATAAAGGTATCTTTTTTCAGAAAGAGAGGCCGTCTTAAGATAACTTTTGCTAGACAGCGTGTATTTCTGAAAAAAAATCATCAGTCGATCTTTCTAGTAGCTTAGTGGTAAAAATACGGTATTTAGATTACCGGTCAGGTGCTCTTACCACTAAGCTACTGTAGAGATCGATAGAGGAATCTCTTTTCAGAAATTCATGCTGTCTTTAGCCGTCTTTCGCTAAAGACAGCGCGTATTTCTAAAAAAAAGATTCCTCGATATCTCTAGTAGCTTAGTGGTAAAATCACGGTCTTCCTATTGTCTTACAGGTGCTTTTACCACTGAGCTACTATAGAGACCGTCTATTTTTAAAAGAATATTTCTCTATCGATCTTTATATTAGTTTAGTGGTAAAAGCGTTTGGGTGCTTTTACCACTAAGCTACTTGAGAGATCGATCAAAGAAACTTTTTTTAAAAATTACACGCTGCCTTTAGTTTTTTTTTTTACTAAAGACAGCACGTATTTCTAAAAAAAAGTTTTATTCGATCTCTCTAGTAGCTTAGAGGTAAAGCACGGTCCTCCGATTGCCCTTAGAGTGCTTTTACCACTAAGCTACCTGAGAGATCGATCGATTTTTGAATCATTTATTTATTCATTGACAAGAAATCTGTATTAGCATATGAGATGGTAATGACCGATAAGTGGAGATGTCTATCACCAACCGTGAAAACAGATATCAACACTATCGATCTAAATTGACTCCTCAAATAGCAGAAATTCTCAACGTCTTTTCAGACTTCAAGCCTTCAACTTCAGTAGCTTAGTGGTTAAAGCACGGTCTTTTATTTGCCGGTAAGTGATTTTACCACTAAGCTATCAAAAAGATCAATGGAGGAATCTTATTCATTTTTCTATCTTTTTGCTAAAGACAGCGTGCATTTCTGAAAAAAAGTCGTCAATCGATCTTTCTAGTAGCTTAGTGGTAAAAACACGGTCTTCCGATTACTGGCCGGGTGCTTTTACCATTAAGCTACTAGAGATATCAATAGAGAAATCTTTTTTCAGAAATGGTCGCTGTCTTTTGCTAACGACAGAGTGTTTTTCGCACAGTCTACCGACTGACCTTTGGGTGCTTTTACCACTAAGCTACTAAACAGATCAATAGTGGAATCTTATTTCAGAAATTCTCGCTGCCTTCAGATGTCTTTTGCTAAAGACAGCGTTTATTTCTGAAAAAAGATTACTCTATAGATCTCTCCAGTAGCTTAATGGTACAAGCACCCGACCAGTCATCGGAAGACCTGTGGTTCGATTCCCAGCGAAACGAAGTTCTTTTTTCAGAAAAATTTAAATTTAAAAAATGATTTATTTATTTTTCAAAGTCTTTGGGCCTTATAATACTAAAATATACATTCTGCGCTGGAATTTTTTAAAGTTTATTGTCCTTGACGAGAAAGAGAATTGAGAATAGCGAGCACGTAAATCGTAAAACTTCAAATGGCATTGTCAACGGGTCCGAAAGATGGGCCCGGCCAGCAAGGAAGCTACGTCGTTTGAATAACATATTAGTGCTGTATTCCTATTATTTCAACAGTACCACACGTATTAGCGTTATTTCCAAGGTCGGTGAGCGGACCGAATTGAAACGAGTCTGGGCTTGTGAATGTTTAAGGCGAGTGGGTGCAAAGATAAAAAAAAAAGAAAGAGAAAGAAAGGAGGAAAGAAGAGAGAAAAAAGAGAAAAGAAAGGGAAATATAACAGGAGATAGAGGTAACAGAAACCAAAAGGTATAAATGTAGAAAGAAGAAAACTAAAAGTAAAAATAGAAACAGGAAAGAAATTGGATATGGAATAAATATTGAAAAGGAAAAGGTGGGTAGAATAGAGGAAATAAAGAATGTAAGGGAAATGAGGGCAAGAATGGAACAATATTTTTAGAAAAAGAAAATTCGTGAATTTCCAAGCCAAATGGGTGAAAAGGTAGAAAAAAGAAAGAAAATGAAAGGAGAGAAGAGTATAAAATAGGGGAAGAAAAGAAATTTTACGTTTCTTTTTTTAAATAAATTTTTTCAAAACAAAATTTTCTCCTTCCCTCTTCCGATTGCCGGTCGGGTGCTTTTCCCTTAAGCTACTAGAGAGATCGAAAAAAGAATCTTTTTCAGAAATACACCAATTATTTTGCCAGGTGTTACGTATACAAATTTTGCAAGGCCTTTCTATTATCATCAGAGAATAACAGAAATTCTTAATGTTTTTTCAGACTAGATGGACCTATGAATTAAATATATAATAGGAAATAAATAGGAAATAAATATATAATAGGAAGTTCTGTGGTTCGATTCCCAGCGGAGCGAAGGAGATCTTTTTTCAGAAAAACTTTAATGTTAATTTTAAATAGTTGAAGATAAAATAAGGGAAGTAGGGAAGTAGGAAGAATGAGAGAAGAAAATGGAAAAATTCTAAATAGAAAAATTGAAATTCATAAATTTTCAAGGCGAGTAAGTTCAAAGGTAGATAAAAAGAAAACGAAAGGAGAAAAGAAAATAGATTAAAAAGAAAAATGCAATTAAAATCAAAATTTTAAAGTTAAATTTTTTTCTGAAAAAAAGATCTACTCTCGTCGCTCCAATGGGAATCGAACCACAGTACTTCCGAAGGCCGGTCGGGTGATTTCCCATTAAGCTATTAATAGCTATTAGGCTATTCTGTGGTTCGATTTCCAATGGAGCAACAAGAGCATATCTTTTTTCAGACAAAATTTTATTTTAACATTAAAAAGAATTATTTTTTATCTAGTCTGAAAAGACGTTAGCAATTTCTGTTATTCTCTGCTGATAATACAGATTCCCTGATGAGTTTTTAAATCAAAAAGATAAATTTTGAAAAAATAGATCAATTTGCAGTTTGAGAAGATTCCAATTGACTTCTCGCGATCATAATATGAATTTTTAAGGAAGAAATAAGTTTCTACGAAAAAGTTGAGTTTTCAATCAAAAAAGACAATATTTTAAGAGAACATTTTTTATTTTAAAAAAATAGTTCAAGAGAAAATAAGCGAAGCAGGGAAGTAGGAAAAATAAGGAAAGAAAATAGAAAAAAAGGAAATATAGAAGTCACAGAAACTATATGATATTATTTGGAGAATGAAGGAAACTGAAAATAAGAATGAAAATGAGGAAGAGATTGAAGATGGATGGGAAGAAAATAGTGAAAAGAGAAAAGTGGATAGAATAAAGAAAATAAGAGAAGTAGAAAGAATGAGAGCAGAAAATGGAAAAATTTAGAATAGAAAAATTGAAATTCATAAATTTTCAAGGCGAATAAGTTCAAAGATAGAGAAAAAGAAAACGAAAGGAGAAAAGAAAATAGATTAAAGAGAAAAATGAAACTAAAAGCAAAATTTGAAAGTTAAATTTTTTCTGAAAAAACGATATACTCTCGTCGCTCCACTGAGAATCGAACCGGTCGGGTGCTTTTCCATTAAGCTATTAATAGCTATTAAGCTACTCTGTGGTTCGATTCCCAGTAAAGCAACAAGAGTAGATCTTTTTTCAGAAAAAAATTTATTTTAACATTAAAAACAATTATTTTTTATCTAGTCTGTAATGACGTTAGGTATTTTCTATTATTTGAAGACTTAACTTGATCGATAAGTTGATTTCCATTTTCAAGGTGGTGAAAAAGTTATCTAGACTGATTGTTGGTAACTATATCCGATGATATTATAGATTCCTTTAAATTACTATTATCATAAAAATGTAACACCTGGCTTGAGATAGCGTGTATTTCTGAAAAAAGATTCTTCTTTTGATCTCTCAAATAGCTTAATGGGAAAGCAGTAATAGGGAGTTATGTTTTTCGTTTCCCTGTAGAGTGACGAGAGTAGATCTTTTCTCAGAAAAAATTAAATTTTTAAATTAAAAAAAAAAAAACATTTTCTATTTAGTCTGTAATGACGTAAGGTATTTTCTATTATTTGAAGACTTAACTTGATCGATAAGTTGATTTCCATTTTCAAGGTGGTGAAAAAGTTATCTACACTGATTGGTGGTAACTATCTCTGATGATATTACATATTCCTTTAAATTACTATTATCATAAAAATGTAACACCTGGCTTGAGATAGCGTGTATTTTTGAAAAAAGATTCTTCTTCTAATCTCCAAATCTGCTTAATGGGAAAGCAGCAATCGGAAGTTTTGTTGTTCGTTTCCCTGTGAAGCGACGAGAGTAGATCTTTTTTTAGAAAAAATATTATTTTAACATTAAAAAACAACTATTTTTTATTTAGTCTGTAATGGCGTTAGGTATTTTTTATTATTTTAAGAGTTAACTTGATTGATAGGTTGATTTCAAAGACGAGAGGGTGGAAAGGTTAAACAAAAGAGGAAGAAAGGAATTAGGAAGACATGCCAAAGAGATAAAGGAAAGAAAAGGAGATAGTCAAAGGAAATGATTGAAGAAGTAGGAAAAATAAGGGAAGACACAAAAAAAGGAAAATTTATTTGATCTCAAGGCGAATTAGGTGCACAGGTAGAAAAAAAAGAAGAAAAGAAAGGAAGAAATAAGATAAATAAAAAAAATGAAGGGATAGTTAAAGGAAACAAGGGAAGAAGTAGGGAAAATAAGGGAAGAAGAAAAGAAAACAAGGGAAGAAGTAGGGAAAATAAGGAAAGAAGAAGGGAAGAAGTACGGAAAAGAAGGGAAGAAGTAGGGAAAAGAAGGGAAGAATTCAGGAAAACTAGAAAAGGAAAATTTATTAGATCTCAAGGTGAGTTGGGTGCGCCAGTAGAAAAAAAGAAGGAAAGAAAGGAAGAAATAAGATAAATAAAAAAAAATGAAGGGATAGTTAAAGCAAACAAGGGAAGAAGTAGGGAAAATAAGGGAAGAAGTACGGAAAGGAAGGGAAGGAGTACGGAAAAGAAGGGAAGAAGTAGGGTAAAGAAGGGAAGAAATAAAGAAAACGAGAAAAGGAAAATATTTCTCAATTTTCTGAAGCATTAAAGTCTCGATTGTTCAGATTGAGTTTGCGGGAACCAATTCGTTCTGGTTGTGTTGGATGCCAAGAAGAGAACAAAAACCGGCTGTGTGAATGGTGAAGAACTACTACTATTTACGTCGATTCTTCGCAAAATGGGCACATCAATCGCCTATTAGGAATTCCACTTCGAATGGTCATAATACGCCTCTTTGACTCTCCTGAGAACGGATTAAAATTCTGACGAATTCTAGATCGATCTCGAGAATCGATAGGTGGATCAAGGTTATCAAATACTTATAGAGTGCCATCGAGTTAAAGAATCTTGAGATTTCTCAATATCTACCTATTCTGCATTTTTTCAATCTCTGTGACATATTATTCTAGTTTGGAAAAATACAAATAGATAGTTCTTTTGATTCCAAATTAGGAATTCACTACATTTTTATTTTCCCTTTTAATAATCAGTTTTAGTAGATTGTAATCCGTTTTAATCCAATGTTCATCTGTAGTAATCTAGGCAATCTGGGTTGTCCGTATAATCCAGATTAAATCTGGGTAATTTAATTGTAATCCTAACTAATCCAATTTAAGTCCCACATAATGCAATTGTAATCCAGATGAATGCAACTAAAATCCAAAGTAGTGTAAGTAATTCGAAGAATTATAAGTAATCAGAATAACCTAATAATCCACTTGTAATCCTAGAAAAATTCTTGTAATCCAAGACAAACAACTTGTAATCCTATATAAGTAATCCAATTGTAACCCAGCTTATCTATTTCTTAACATAGATAATTTACATTTGATGACAAGTAAACTAATTTAAATATAAAGTAAACTCATTGGAATACGAAGTAATCTAAGATCGAAGTAATCCGAAAAGAACAATATTCCCAAGTAATTTTCTTGTAATCTGGCTTATCCATGTAATCCAGCGTAAATCTAGGTAATCTACTTGTAATCCTAAGTAATCTAATTTAAGTCACAGATAATTCACTTCTAATCCAAAGTAATCCACTTGTAATACGAGGGTAATATTATAACAGAAAAAAATCAAAAAAGTTTTTAAATAAGAGTAATCCACATGGATTCCTAGGTAAACTACTTTTAATAAAATTGTAATCCAGTGTAATCCATTTGCAATCTAGTGTAATCTAAATAATCCGGATAACCCAATAATCCAATTTTGATGCAAGAAAAACCACTTCTAATAATAGGTATCCCAAAAAATATATTTTTAATTCATGATAATCCACTTTTAATCCACGATAATCCACTTCAATTTGTAATTTTAGTATTCAATTAAAATTTTAAGTAATCTACTTGTAGTCATAGATAATCTAATCGCAATCCCTGTAAAT
>JAAAKG020176485.1:0-11571 GCA_010014905.2 Druon quercuslanigerum | reverse complement strand
CAGAGTAATACAGAGTAATCTAAGTAATCCAATTTACACAATAATCCACTTGTAATCTAGAGTATTGTGATTTCAATTCGGGGGATTGTAATTAATCCTAATCACCTAATAATCCACATCTAATCTTGGGCAACTCATTTGTTATCCAGAACAAAACACTTGTAATCCTAGGGAAACAACTTGTAAACCTAAGCAAACAACCTATAATCCTAAGCAAACAAATTGTGATCCTAGGTAATCCGATTGTTAACCAGAGTAATACAGAGTAATCTAAGTAATCCAATTTACATAATAATCAACTTGTAATTCTTGACCCTTGGTAATAAATTTGTACTTCGCCTTAATCCACTTGTAATCCCCAGTAACCTACATGTAATCCCAGACAATCACAGGTAACTCATTTGTAATCCAATGTTCTCCACTTGTAGTCACAGATAATAAATAATAATAATTTTTACTCCGTATTAATCCACTTGTATTCCCCAGTAACCCACATGTAATTTCAGACAATTGCAGTTAAGTAATTTGTATTCCAATGTAATCCACTTGTAATCACATATAATCTACTTGTAATCCGGCGTAATTAAAAAAATCCTGGAAAAGAATCCTTAAAAAAAATTACCTAGAAAAATAATATATTACTTTGATTATCCGAATTACATGATATTATAAGTCGATGATCCAGGATTACAAATTTATTTTTGGAGGCGTCAGCAGATTACCCAGGATTACAAATGGATCAGATGGATTACTAGCGGTTTATTTGGGTAACAAGTGGATCACCTGGAATTATAGGCAGATTAACCAGGATTACAATGTTTGACTAGGATTACAAGTGGGGTTTTGGAGCACTCGATTTACTTAGATTACTTCGGATCACAATTGAATTAATCTAGATTAAAATTGGATTATCTAAGATTAAAAATGTATTACCTAGGGTTTTAGTGGATTAGCTAGAATTGCAAATATATCACGTGGATTATCAGTTGATTATGTGGATTACAAGTGGATTAGTCTTTATTACAGGTGAATTGGTCAGGATTACAAATTATTTCCAAGGATTACAAGTTACTTATTGGCTTACTCTGATTACTCAGATTACTTCGAATTGAAATTGGATTATGCTGGATTAAAATTTGATTACTCTGGGATTACAAGTGAATTACTTAGGATTACAAGTAGACTACCTCGATTTACGTTTGAGCACTCGGATAATCCGCCATTATAATTTCGGATAACCGAGCAGTCCATTGGAGTCCATGTTTCCCGTTCAAGAAGGGAAAAAGGCAGAGGGTAGGGATAATTCCAAAAAGGGAAAAATATCGGAAAAAATAAAAGAATGAAGGGAACAAATAAAGAGCATCAAAGGGAAATAAGTCGGAAGTAGAGAAAAGTAAAAAATATCAAGAGATAGGAGAAAAGAAAGGAAGGAGGAGCGAAACAAGGAATTTCAAAGAAAATTAAGTTAGAATAAGTAGGGGGAAAAGCCGGAAGTAAAAAAAAAATTTTTTAATGAGAAAGAAATAGTAAAAAAGAAGAAAAAGAAAAATATTCCAGAAGCAGTGAAAATTCAAAAAGAAGAAAGAGATCGGGAAAAAAGGAAAGATGTGAATAAATAAAGAATATCAAAGGAAAAGAAGACAATAGAAGTAGGGGAAGAGGACAGAAGCAGCAAAAAATTCAGAAGTAGGGAACATTTCAAAAGGAAAAAAAGGTCAGGTAAAAAAAGAAGGGAATCAATCAGAAATATCAAAGGTAAATAACCCAGAAGTAGGGAAAATTCAAGAAAGGGAAAGAGATAAGGGAAAATAATGGAAAGGAGGGAAGAAATAAGAAATATTAGCGAAATATAAGGAGCATCGATAGGAAGTAAACCAGAATTAGGAAGAAGGAAATAAATAGAAAAAAGAAGAGACAGATAGAAAGAAAAAGGGATATCAAAATGAAAATTTAATGTGGGGAAAAAGATAGGGAATAAAAAGGAAAGAATGGAACAAATAAGGAATATCACAGGAAAATGTGAAAAAGGGAAAATTTTGAAAGAAGGAAGAAATGGGGGGAAATAAAGGGAAGCAGTAAGGAATATAAAAGGGAAACAATCCAGAAGAGGTAAAGGAAAAGGCCAGAAGCAGCTAAGAAGTCAGAAGCAGAGAAAATTCTAAAAGGTGAAAGAGCTAGGAGAAAAAGAAGGGAAAGAAGGGAAAAAGGGGAATCAATAATGAATATAAACGGGAAATAATCGAAAAATAGGGGAAACTCAAAAAGGGGAAAGTGATAGGAAAAATTAATGGAAAGAAAGGATGTTATAATACATGTCGAAGGAAAACAAGCCAGAAGTAGGGGAAAAGGCCAAAAGTAGGGAAAATGCAAAAAAGAGAAAGAAATATAAAAATGAAGAGAAAGACAGAAAGAAAAGGACTATCAGAGGGAAAATTTAATGAGGGGTGGGGGGGCGTTAAGGGCCAGAATCACCTAAGAAATCAGAAGTAGGGAAAATTCTAAAAGGAGAAAGAAATAGGGAAAATAGAAAGGAAGCAACAAGGAATATCAAAGGGAAATAATCCAGAAGTAGGAAAAATTGAAATACGAGAAAGAGATAGAAAAAAGGAAGGAAAGAATGGAAAAAATAAGGAATATAAAAGGGAAATGTGCCAGAAGAAGTAAAGGAAAAGATGAGAAGTTGCTGAAAAATCAGAAGTAGGGAAAATTCTAGAAGGAGAAAGAGATAGGAAAAAGGAAGGAAAAGAAGAGAAAGAAAAAGGAATATGAAAGATAAAGTTCAAAATGGGGAAAGAGATACAAAAAAAGAAATGGAAGAATGGAAGAATGGAAGAAATAAGAAATATAAAAGGAAAATATGCTAGAAGAAGTAGAGGAAAAGGCCAGAAGTAGCTAAAAAGTCAGAAGTAGGAAAAAGTCTATAAGGAGAAAAAGACAGGGAAAAAGAAGGGAAAGAAGGGAAGGATTAAGGATAATCAAAGGAAAATAATCTGAAAAACGGAAAAATTCAAAAAGGGTAAAGAAATATGGAAAATGGAAGAAAAGAATGGAAAAAATTAGAAATATAAAAGGGAAATATGCTAGAAGAAGTAGAGGAAAAGGCCAGAAGTAGCTAAAGAGTCAAAAGTAAGTAAAATTCTAAAAGAAGAAAGAGATAGGAAAAAAGAAGAGAAGGAAGAGAAGGAATAAGGAATATCAAAGGAAAATAATCCGAAAAAAGGAAAAATTCAAAAAGGGGAAAGAAATATGGAAAAAGGAAGGAACTAATGGAAAAATAAGAAATATAAAAGGGAAATATGCTAGAAGAAGTAGAGGAAAAGGCCAGAAGTAGCTAAACTGTCAGAAGTAAGGAAAATGCTAACAGGAGAAAGAAATAGGAAAAAGGAAGGAAAAGAAGAGAAAGAAAAAGGAATATGAAAGATAAAGTTCAAAATGGGGAAAGAGATACAAAAAAAGAAATGGAAGAATGGAAGAATGGAAGAAATAAGAAATTTAAAAGGAAAATATGCTAGAAGAAGTAGAGGAAAAGGCCAGAAGTAGCTAAAAAGTCAGAAGTAGGAAAAACTCTATAAGGAGAAAAAGACAGGAAAAAAGAAGGGAAAGAAGGGAAGGATTAAGGATAATCAAAGGAAAATAATCCGAAAAACGGAAAAATTCAAAAAGGGTAAAGAAATATGGAAAAAGGAAGAAAAGAATGGAAAAAATTAGAAATATAAAAGGGAAATATGCTAGAAGAAGTAGAGGAAAAGGCCAGAAGTAGCTAAAGAGTCAAAAGTAAGTAAAATTCTAAAAGAAGAAAGAGATAGGAAAAAAGAAGAGAAGGAAGAGAAGGAATAAGGAATATCAAAGGAAAATAATCCGAAAAAAGGAAAAATTCAAAAAGGGGAAAGAAATATGGAAAAAGGAAGGAAAGAATGGAAAAATAAGAAATATAAAAGAGAAATATGCTAGAAGAAGTAGAGGAAAAGGCCAGAAGTAGCTAAAGTGTCAGAAGTAAGGAAAATGCTAACAGGAGAAAGAAATAGGGAAAATAGAAAGGAAGCAACAAGGAATATCAAAGGGAAATTATCCAGAAGTAGGAAAAATTAAAATAGAGGAAAGAGATAGAAAAAAGGAAGAAAAGAATGGTAAAAATAAGGAATATAAAAGGGAAATGTGATAGAAGAAGTAGAGGAAAAGGCCAGAAGTAGCTAAAAAGTCAGAAGTAGGAAAAAGTCTAAAAGGAGAAAGAGATAGGAAAAAAGGAGAGAAGAAAGTTGAGGAATAAGAAATATTAAAGGAAAATAATCCAAAAAAAGGAAAAGTTCAAAAAGGGGAAAGAAATATGGAAAAAGGAAGGAAAAAATGAAAAAAATAAGGAATATAAAAGGGAAATATGCTAGAAGAAAAAGAGGAAAAGGGTAGAAGTAGCTAAAGTGTCAGAAGTAAGGAAAATTTTAAAAGGAGAAAGAAATAGGGAAAATAGAAAGGAAGCAATAGGGAATATCAAAGGGAAATAATCCAGAAGTAGGGAAAATTGAAATAGGGGAGAGAGATAGAAAAAAAGGAAGGAAAGAATGGAAAAAAATAAGGAATATAAAAGGGAAATGTGCTAGAAGAATTAGAGGAAAAGACCAGAAGGAGCTAAAGAGTCAGAAGTAAGAAAAATTCTAGAAGGAGAAAGAAATAGGGAAAATAGAAAGGAAGCAATAAGGAATATCAAAGGGAAATAATCCAGAAGTAGGAAAAATTGAAAAATGGGAAAGAGATAGATAAAAAGGAAGGAAAGAATGGAAAAATAGGGAATATAAAAGAGAAATGTGCTGAAAGAAGTAGAGGAGAAGGTCAGAAGTAGCTAAAAAGTCACAAGTAGGAAAAAGTCCAAGAGAAGATGGTGATAGGAAAAAAGAAGGGAAAGAAGGGAAGGAATAAGGAATATCAAAGGAAAATAATCTGAAAATAGGAAAAATTGAAATAGGAGAAAGGTATAGATAAAAAAGATGGTAATAATGGAAAAAAATAGGGAATATAAAAGGGAAATATGCTAGAAGATGTAGAGGAAAAGGCCAGAAATAGCTAAAGAGTCAGAAGTAGGAAAAAGTCTAAAAGGAGAAAGAGATAGGGAAAAAAGGAAAAGAAGGGAAGGAATAAGGAATATCAAAGGAAAATAATCCAGAATTATGGAAAATTCAAATAGGGGAAAGAAATATGGAAAAAGGAAGGAAAGAATGGAAAAAAATAGGGAATATAAAAGGGAAATATGCTAGAAGATGTAGAGGAAAAGGCCAGAAGTAGCTAAAAAGTCAGAAGTAGGAAAAAGTCTAAAAGGAGAAAGAGATAGGGAAAAAAGGAAAAGAAGGGAAGGAATAAGGAATATCAAAGGAAAATAATCCAGAAGTAGGGAAAATTCAAATAGGGGAATGAAATATGGAAAAAGGAAGGAAAGAATGGAAAAGTAAGAAATAAAGAAGGGAACTATGCTAGAATAAGTATAGGAAAATACCAGAGTCAGCTAAAAAGTCAGAAGTAGGAAAAAGTCTGAAAGGAGAAAGAGATAGGAAAAAAGAAGGGAAAGAAGGGAAGAAATAAGGAATATCAAAGAAAAATAATCCGAAAATAGGGAAAATTCAAAAAGAAGAAATAGATAGGAAGAAGTAATGAAAAGAAGGGAAGAAATAAGAAATAGTAATAAAAAATAATTAATATCGAAGGGAAGTAACCCAGAAGAAGGAAAAAAGGTCAGAAGTAGGAGAAAAAGCCAGAAGTAGGGAAAGTCCAACAATGAGCAAGAGATAAGAAAAAAGAAAAGGAATAAGAGAAGAAAGGACAAAATATTCCATTGCTTACAAGCGGTGACTCTACTTGTCTTCTGAGAAAATACGAGTGATATTAATGGTCTTCCTAACAGCAGAATTTCACACCTGGGGTCCGCTGGAGTTAGTGTGCGATCCGAAAATAAAAGGTTCATCGACACTGGACAGCTAATTTTGGTGAAAGGTTAGACGTGTAGCTTTTAAGTGCCACGTCATTCTTCTCCATAAATGTGCTTGCATCTATGTGGACACAAAGTGGGCGAGTTTGTTTTCGCTTCCGCGCAGCGACTCAAGCATTGAAATCTCCTCGGAAATCTTCCATTCTACAGAATCGCGTTTTTTCCTTTCTGATATCATCAAGATCCACGAAAGCAATCACAAAAGTATAAAAATTTAAAAATGGTGAAAAAAATGAACAATTAAGGATCAGGGGAAAATAAAAAAAAAGTTTTTTTAAAAAGTTGTTAAAAAAGATTTTTTTTGAAGTTGTTAAAAAATTTTACAGAAAAAGATTAAACATAAAGTTAAAAGAAACAGTTTGAAGCAAAAGTCCTGACACTAGGGACCAAAATTATAAGTCCCAAAAATATAAGGACCCAAACACTAAGTCCTAAAGAGCAGGTAAGAAAGAATAGGTCCCAAAAACCCCTAAATAATATTATTAACAAAAAAGTTTAAAGGAAAACGAGTTTAAGGCCCAAAGATGTAAGTCCCAATAATTTAGAATCCAGGATAAGGTCTCAAACACAAAGTTTTCACTTTAAGTTCCAAAACAAGGCATCGAATACCAAGTAACCCCTAAGTCCAAAACAGTAAGGCCCAAAAACCGTAAGTCCTAAACTGAAGGGCCTAAATCAGAGATCTCAAAAAGGGCCTAATAATAAGATTCTAAAAACTAAGTTAAATCCAAAGCAGTGAGGCCCAAGCTGACAAGAGTCTTAATATATAGGTCCCAAATAATAAGTCCCAATATATAATGCCCAAGGGCGTCAGTCCCAAAATAATATGCTTAATACTAAATCCCGAATCACAAGTTCAAAATTAAGACCCAAATACATGAGCCCCAAAAAATACAAAATACAAATGAAGTCCCAAACACTAAGTCCGAAGCATCAGGCCCAAAACCGTAGGTCCCAAAAAGACACAGAGATGATGTACTAAGTAACAATTTAATAAACCGTAAGATCCAGAACCATAAGTCCTTTCATAAGTCCCAACATTTTTTAAGAAAAATATTCTAAGTTCTAAGTCCATTAACCATAAGGCCCAAAACCATAATTCACTAGTATTCAAGGCCTAAAATAAGGTCTCAAAGACGAAGTTTTGATTGTAAATTCTAAGCCAAAACCATAAGTCCCAAAATAGTGGAAACAGTAAGGCCCAAAACTATTAGTATTAAAAATATATGGCTCAAATAAGGCACTAAATACTAGTTCCTTAACTACAGTTCCTAATACGTTGGTCCCAAAACACTAAAAAAAATTTCCAAGTTCTAAGTCCCAAGTCCAACAACCTTAAGTCCTAAACTTATAAGTCCTATTAATTTGCAATTAAGTTTGAATTGATTTTTAAAACATACATTTATGTTTTAAGACTTTTTGAGCAACTTTGTTACAAAAGTTGACTTTCTTCGAGTACTTGTTTTTAAAGATTTTTCCTAAAAGAAAAAGAAAAAAAGAAAAGTTTTGTCTTTAGGTTATTTTTTTATTGGTTTTTGGAAACATCCTTTTCTATTTTTTAGACTATTAATCAAATTAGTTTTTGTTTAATTATGATTAAAAAAACAAACTTGTTTTTAGAAACATCATTCTCTTGTTTCTGGACTAATTGTGCAACTTTGTTACACAAGACGAATTTTGTTGCATCCATGTTTTTATAGATTGTTACTTAAAAGAAAAAGAAAAAGCCTACTTTTATGCTTAAATTTTTTTTCAAAATTACTAAAGAAGGAAAAAAAAATTTTTTTAAACTTAATTCACTTGTTTTTTAGACTATTTGCTCAACTTTGTTCCACTTTGTTCCAAGTTGACTTTCTTTAAAATTATTTTATACAGATTGCTTCGAAAAAGAAAAACGGAAATGTTTGTTTTTAAGTTTAGGTTTTTTTTTTAAATTAGGGTTTTCAAATATCCTTTCCTGGGTTTCAGACCATTTGTGCAACATTGTTACACAAGTTGACTTTATTTTATTTAATGTTTTTACAGATTATTACTAAAAAGAAAAAAGCCTACATTTAAGTTTAGGTGTTTTTTCATTGATTTTTGGAAAATCTCGTTTGAAGTATTTTTGTTCAATGATGCTATTTGTGCAACTTTGTTGCACAAGATGTTTTTCTTGAGTTCATAATTTACAGATTGCTTTAAAAAAGAAAAAGAAAAGTTTGTGTTTAGGTTTAGTTTTTTTATTTAATTGTTTTCTGGAAACATTCACTTGTTTTTCTTCAAATCTGTTTTTCGAAACAAGATTCTCTTGTTTTCAGGGTATTTGTTTAACTTTTTTACACAAGTTGGCTTTTTTGAGTTCATGTTTTAGACATTTTTTTATAACAAAAAACGGACAAGTTTATTTTAAGTTTTTTTTTTAAATTGATTTTTTTGCAACATTCTCTTGTTTTGGACTATTTGTGCAACTTTGTTACACAAGTTGACTTAGTTGGCTTAGGTTTTTTTTAAATTAATTTTTGGAAACATCCTTCTCTTGTTTTTAGACTATTTATGCAACTTTTTTCCAAAAATTAATTTTTTGTTAGTTTATGTTTCTACAGATTGTTTCTAAAAAGAAAAAGAAACCAAATTTTGTTTAGAAAAAAATATTTTTTTAATTTTTTTTGGAAACATTCTTCTCTTGTTTTTATTTACAGATGATTTACAGATTGTTTCTAAAAATAAAAAATTTGAGTTTAGATTTACATTTCTTTACATGGGTTTTTAGAAATATCCTTCTCTTGTTTTCAAACTATTTGTTTAAATAAGAGTTAAAATTAAGTTAAATTTCGAAATATTGTTTTTAAAAAGAAATAAAAAAACAAAAATTTTACATTTAAGTTTAAGCTTTTTATATTGATTTTTCGAAACATTCTCTTGTTTTTGACTCTTTGTGCAACTTTGTTACTCGAATTGATTTTTTTAATTTATGTTTTTACAGATTGTTTCTACATGCTTCTCTTGTTGCACAATTTAATTTTTTTGAATTCATCTTTTTACAGTTTTACACATTGTTTCTAAAAAGGAAAAAAACAGAAAAAGTTTGTGTTTAAGTTCAAGTTTTTTTTTAATTGTATTTTGGAAATATACTTCACTTGTTTTTTAGACTATTTGTCCAACTTTGTTATACAAGTTGAATTTCTTTGAGTTCCTGTTCTTACAGATTGTTTACAGAAAATCGAATTTTAGAAACAAACTTCTCTTTTTTATTACTATTTGTTCAACTTTTGTACACATGTTAGCTTTATTTAAGTTTATGATGTAGACATTATTTCTAAAAAAGAAAAAAAACGGAAAAGTATTGTATGTGTTTAGGTTTTTTTTTTAAATTTATTTTTGGAAACATTCTCTTGTTTTAGACTATTTTTGCAACTTTGTTACATAAATTATTTTTTTTAGTATATTGTTTCTACAGATTGTTTCTTAGAAGAAAAAATAATATAATTTTTGTGTTTAAGTCAAGGTTTTTTTTTAATTGGTTTCTAGATACATCCTTCTCATGGTTTTAGACTATTTGTGCAACTTTATTGCAATGCACTATCTATAAGTTAATGTTTATGCTGACTGTTTCTAAAAAGGAAAAAGAAGAAAAAGTGAAAAAAAGTTTACAGAAAAAGAAAAAAAATCTGGTTTTAAGTCTTTTTGTACATTCTGCTACACAAGTAGCCTTTGTTGTTTTCACTTGTTTTTTTTTGTATTAATTTTTATAAACAAACTTTTCTTGATGTAGACTTTTCGTGCAACTTTGTTAAACAAAATGACTTTCTCGAGTTAATAATTTACATATTGTTTCTAAAAAGGAAATAGAAAAAAGAAAAAAAAGTGAAAAAAAATTTACAGAAAAAATTATGCAATTATATGCTACACAAGTATGATTATTATGCTACACAAGTAGCCTTTTTTGTTTTCACGTTTTTTTTGTATTGATTTTTAGAAACAAACTCTTCTTGATGTAGACTATTTGTCAAACTTTGACATATTGTTTCTAAAAAGGAAAAAGAAGAAAAAAGTGAAAAAAAAAGTTTACAGAAAAAGAAAAAAGCTCTCGTTTTAAGTATTTTTGTGCTATTATGCTACACAAGTAGCTATTTTTGTTTTTACGTTTCTCTTTTTTTGTATTGATTTGTAGAAACAAACTTTTCTTAAAGTGGACTATTTGTGCAAATTTGTTATACAAGATGACTTTTTTGATTTTATAATTTACATATTGTCTCTAAGAAGGAAAAAGAAAAAAGACAAAAAGTGAAAAAAAATTTACTTTATCTTTTCCTTTTATTGTATAGATGTATAGAAAAAAAAATTTCTTGATGTAGACTATTCGTGCAACTTTGTTACACAAGATGATTTTCTTGATTTAATAATTTACATATTGTTTCTAAAAAGAAAAAAGAAAAAAAGTGAAAAAAAGTTCACAGAAAAAGAAAAAAGCCCTCGTTTAAAGTCCTTTTGTGCAATGATGTTACACAAGTAGACTTTTTTGTTTTTACGTTTCTTTTCTTCTTTTTTTTTATTGATGTTTAGAAACAAACATCTTGATGTGAAATATTTGTGTAACTTTGTTACAGAATATGACTTTCTTAAATTTATAATTTACATATAGTTTCTTAAAAGGAAAAAGAAAAAAAGTGAAAAAAAAATTACAGAAAAAGAAAAAAGCTCTCGTTTTAAGTATTTTTGTGCAATTATGCTACACAAGTAGCTATTTTTGTTTTTACGTTTCTCTTTTTTTGTATTGATTTTTAGAAACAAACTTTTCTTGAAGTAGACTATTTGTGAAACTTTATCACACTGGATGACTTTCTTAAATTTATAATTTACATATTGTTTCTAAACAGGAAAAAGAAAAAAAAAAGTGAGAAAAAAATTTACAGAAAAAGAAAAAAGCCCTCATTTTAAGTCTTTTTGTGCAATTAGTTTCTTTTTTTGTGTTGATTTCTATTTGTGAAACTTTGTTAGACAAGACAACTGTTGTGAGTTCATAATTTACACATTGTTTCTTAAAATGCAAAAGAAAATTTAGTGTTAGGTTTCGATTTTTTCAAAATTGATTGTTGGAGACATTCTCTTGTTTAAATTTAGTTCTGCAACTTTGTTATACAAGATTACTTTTTTGATTTCATAATTTACATATTGTGTCTAAACAGGAAAAAGAAAAAAGAAAAAAAAGTGAAAAAAAAGTTTACTGAAAAAGAAAAAAGCTCTCGTTTAAAGTCCTTTTGAGCAATGATGCTACACAAGCAGCCTTTTTTGTTTTTACGTTTCTTTTCT
The DNA here is from genome assembly GCA_010014905.2 of Druon quercuslanigerum. Classification (NCBI taxonomy): domain Eukaryota; kingdom Metazoa; phylum Arthropoda; class Insecta; order Hymenoptera; family Cynipidae; genus Druon; species Druon quercuslanigerum. The sequence goes on along the minus strand of JAAAKG020176485.1, from coordinate 308 downwards.
TTTTTTTTGTATTGATTTTTAGAAATATAACTTTTCTTGATGTAGACTATTTGTGAAACTTTATTACACAAGATGAATTTCTTAAATTTATAATTTGCATATAGTTTCTTAAAAGGAAAAAGAAAAAAAAAAGTGAAAAAAAAAGTTTATAGAATAAGAAAAAAGCTCTCGTTTTAATTCTTTTTGTGGAATTATGCTACACAAGTAGCCTTTTTTATTTTTACTTTTCTTTTTTTTTGTATTGATTTCTATTTGTGAAATTTTGTTAGACAAGATGACTGTTGTGAGTTCATAATTTACATATTGTT
>JAAAKG020176474.1:0-26617 GCA_010014905.2 Druon quercuslanigerum | reverse complement strand
CGAATTTCAACTAATTAAAAATTGATTTTGCTGTTTTTTTTTAGTTTTTATAGCATGCTACGGAAGGGCTACTATGTAGCTACTATATGGCTACGCTATAGAGTAGCCGTTCCGTTCACTCGGTTCGCCAGGGTAATGACGTAAGTACATTTTGGAACCTAAAAATTCCCGCTCTTTCGATTGCTGTCGTCAAAAATAGAGATTTCCATTTTTAAAAAAAGTTCACCTTCAAATAACCTTGAAGGTCAAATTCAAGGTCACAACAGGATTCCTTGTTAAAAGTCACTCCAAGAATGCCCTTGACGGTTTTGAAAAAATATTTTATGCTTTTTGGAACAATAAAATAAAAAAAAATACTTTTTGGACACCCTCTATACCAAACATGCCCATTCAGGCCTTTAAACTAACTAAACAGAAATAAAACTGAACATCTTTTGCTGCTTTTCTAAAAAAAGCTTGTGGATGAGGCCTACATTGGATACCATGTTAAAAAAGGAAAACGTCGTACTTACTCTACCTACATATATCTATCTACATACATATCGATAAGTTGTGATGATGCACGAAAATATTTTCCTTAACCGTATAAATAATTTTTAACAATGTTCATGTTTTCGCTACAGATAACTAAAACTACAGTGAAACATTTTTTTAATCATAAAGAAAAATATCCTTTAAGGATTGAGCATGCAAAAATGTATTTATTTGCATTATTCGAAATCATTCCCTGAGTAATAAAATCAGAAATAATTACAATTAACTAGTATTTTCAGTACAATATTAGCTAATTTATAAGCGCTTTAGAACTCTATACACATGCAGACTGTTGAAAAATGCACTGCGTCCAATGCTTGTGTATTTTAAAGATCTTCAAAATGATTTAAAAAATCAAAAGAAGTTGCCGCATTGTTAAATATAGGAACATGTAAAAGAAAATCTAATTTAAAAAATATAGTTGAGTAAATTTTTGTTTATTAAAAATGAATTATCTTGCATTTCATATTTCTTCTTACAGTTCAGATAGAAATTGTAACTTGGATTAAGTCTTCAGTTTAGACGGATTTTTTTGCCCTTGCAAACCTTAATTAAAATTGTTAGTGGGCATTTTATTAAATATATACTAGCGGAAAATTATACAAAAAGTGTATTAAAAATTTATAAGGTTTAAATGGGTAATTGAAACTTAGTTCTGTTTATTCAATATGTTGTAATCATTATTCAAAAAGTGACAAAATATCAACCCGAAATATCGTTTTTTTAAAGGAAACCTGTTGCCCAAGAAAATATATTTCAAGTTCTACAGTTTCTACATTACCTTCAGTTCTCACACAAAATGATAAAATGACACGACCACAAAATGAAAATATGTACCAATTTTAATACTTTTTGTGTAAAATTACAAGATAACATTGTTACCTGAAACATATGGACATAGTTACTTGTGGTTTGCATAATGCAAAAAAAATTAAAATTAGGAATTTTCTCGTTTTACAGTTGCTCTTTTTTTTAACGAAGTACCTCTACAATGTATAAAATCTAAATCGAATATACTTACGTTCAAATGAAAATGGAATTTTGACGTTCGGGCTTTTGCATATGTTGGAAAAGATAGCATACTTCATACATTGATCTATCGACCCTGGCGGACCGAAGTAACCGAAAGGAGCTTTTACAAAGTATCCTTAAAGACCCCACTGAGTCTCCCTTTGGTTCCTTCTTAAAAAACTAAAAAAAAAACAGCAAGATCAACTTTTAAATGGTTGAAATTAGGATTCTATGTTTAAATTTCCATTAGAAACTCATCGAGTAATCGAAATCCTTTTTTTTTGGCTCATTAAAACTTGAAACGCATCCATAATAGTTACCGACGGAACGCTTATTAACTGCTACTAAAAGAAGCTGCGCTTATCGCGGTAAAATTTCAGCCATAACCACGTCTCACGACCGTGAGATAGGTGGTTACAGTCTGTGACGGAATCAATACGAAGATCCATCAAAAGTCTCGTAAGCCCTGAGGACACGGAGCAACCCAAAGACGACCCCCTTCCGCAGTTTCCCGCAAGTGTTTTAGCATATTGTTCACACGCAGGGATGCTTTTCAGGCTATCAACCAGTAAAAGCTTGGCACCTCCAAGAGCGCCGATGATAACGATGAATAATTTAAGAGAATCTTCCGGGTACAATCGTCGCAACTCCCATACAAGGTATGGGAGTTATCTTAAGAGTTATCTCTATACCTTTCTTTCTTTTCATTCTCCTTGGCTATGATGTTATTATCAGCTCGTCCCGAAAATTCGATAATGAACATGGTTCGCTTCTCGAAGTCAAGGAGAACTATGTCAGGTCTCGAGTGTACAACAGAAACGATTGTTGACAATTGATTCGGTTTCCCTAGGAGCGTTTAGTGGGGCGACATTAAGGTTAATTTAGTAAGAGTGACAGAGATGGTAACAGAGCACTCTTCGTGCCGCATTGCGCCTTTGGATGTAGGTCGTTCCCGCATGAGTTAAACAACTAGATAGTATGTGTCCTAGATGCTCGGGGTGTGCATGACACGACCTGCAGGTATCATCTGGAATGCCTTTGCTCAAAATGTGGCGACGGTATTTTAAGTTGGAAATGTTCTGTTCTTTCTGAATCCGGGCTTTCAGGAGTGAGTACTTGAGACAGATAAGTTTTGATGAATTTTGCTCACCCCTGATACTGAAGTTGAGTCCGATTGTTTCACCATCCTCCTCCGTTGCTTAGTACAGAAACACTTATTTGCCTACTTCTCATGCTTCCTGACCATTTTAAGAAGTGGGTCTCTTCCATTTGCGACTCTATGTGCTGTATCCAAAATAATCCTGTTGTGAAGACATTGAAGATTCAATATTCCGCGACCACCTTTACGGCGTGAGATGTACAGTCGCGGAACAGAAGACTTAAGGTGCATGCTTTTGTTTATGTACATAACCTTTCGTGTCCCGATATCGTACAAAATCTGCCGCATGAGCCGTTTATATCTGCTTCGAAGAGTATGCTTAATAAATGTCACATCTTGAATGCGGTTTTGTCGCACCCCAGATACGTATAAGTCTCTCCAGCGCAAATGTGTCGTATAGCACGACGGGGCTGAATAATTTTACATGAAAAGTTCGAGGGCCCCAAAGTTACGAGTGGGAAGTTGTTGTAAATGGTGCCTACAATCAATTTTTCATGAACTTAAAATGATCTCTTGAGCCGTTTTTTTTATTTTTCAAAGGTAAAGTTTCAGCGGATCTACATTTATGGAATATATTGATTGATCTGATGTCTCACAGCTGTTCGTACTCGTATACTTGGTGTACCGCTCATAAAGATTTATTAGACGCTATAGGCGTGTTGAGAACAATTGGGAGTTGCATTGCAAATTTTGAATCTTGAAAAGCAAACAGAGCTAAAAAAGAAGATGGTAATAATGTAAAAAATTGTTGCAATTTACCGATAATTTCATCAGACGAAGAAAAACAAATTATTGACTTGATTGCGCCGCTCGAGTTACATTTGTTGATCGTAGTTGCAAACACTTTATTCAATAGTATGTGCAAAAAATTTAAACAAATTTGTGAAATGTGGGCTAAAAAGTGCATTGTCAGCCGAGAAATCTTATATGGAGGTGGAGGATTTAATTGAAATTCGTCTAAAACATTATTAAACAAACTAGATGTTTTACCTGAAATTTACACAACAACCTGTAATTTTTCTTGTATGCAATTTGTTACATGTTTTGACGCATTCAAAGAGGTTGTAGATTCTTCTTTTTCAAATGATTTAAAATTAGATTACCTTCACAAGATCGTTGGTTTAAAAAAAAGTCATTTAGATTTAGAGATGAAAGTAATGCCGAAAGTTCATGCCATTTTTTTCATATTAAAGATTTTTGTGAGAAAAAAAAGAAAGGATTGGGGTTCTACTCGGAGCTTAAGTATAAATTGAAAAAGACGCATCCGAAGTATGTAGAAAATTTACGTAAAGCTGTTCGCGAATATAATCTGTTTAATTTCAATTTTTGTTGTTTACCTTACTGAATTATGTTATATTTTAATTAAATATGATGTAATTGTAAGTTTTCTTCAGTTTAAAACGTCCTAATATACAGTGTCTTACTATATTATTAGATCCAAGCCCAAAAATTACAATTATTCATATTATTTTTGTCATTTATTTTAAGTACTTTGAGCGTTCTGGTGTTTTTAAACTACTAGTTCAATAGATTTGCCAGATTCACCAGACGATTAAGCACGTTTTTAGGTCGAAAAAAGTAACCGTTCTCGACTTACCGGGAAAATCTAAAGATATGAATCCCACATAGAACGTTTAGAGCTTCATGAAACAAAAGTCAGTAAGCACGAAACTGCGACCAAGTAAGAGCTCATTCCGATACTCAATCACATTTGTGAACCTTGACAAGAGACAGAGACTAAAATTGAAAACTGTATAAACAGTATGCCTTGTCGTATTGAAGCTTTATTATTTGGTAAAGATGGTCATACGAAATTATGATTCTATTTAAAAGTAGTTTTTTATTGTAAGAGTGCTTGAGTTGAATGTAGATAATTACTTTTGGAATAAAATCCATCCTCTATAATATATTTCTCTAAGATTTTACCAAAAATTTCTCAATATCAATATGTATCTTTTTTAAAATGACAAAAAATTAATTTTTTGAGCTTTGGCCTAATAATCAGTATTTCATAAAGAAGCCTTTAGCAGATACTACAGCTTCAATGAGACGAGGAATACGGCTCAAACAATTTTCAAATTTTCCCTTCATCTTTTGCCAATGTTTCCAAATGTGATTAAGTATCCGAATTAGCTCTTACTTGGTCTTAGGGTCGTGCTTACTGACTTTTGTTTCATGAAGATCCAAACATTCTAGATGGGATTCATATCTTGAGATTTTCCCGTTCAGTCGAGAACTGTGACTTTTTTCGACCTAAAAACGTACTAAATCGTCTGGCGAATCTGGCTAATCTATCGAACTAGGAGTTTAAAAACACCAGAACGCTGAAAGTACTTACAATAAATGACAAAAAAAATTTGAAAATTGTAAGTTCTTAGCTTGGCTAATATGTAATTTATAATTACTGACTTTAAATGAACAGTCAGATGTTTATAAATATTAAGTAAGTTTAATTTTTCTAAATAAATAATTTCAAATTAAATTGTTTAAAAATGGAATAATTTAAACTGAAATAATATTTGAAATTTATTAAAAGCCGTTAATTATGAATCTAATATTTTTAAAGTTACTTCATCATTGAAATTTTATATAGTTTCAATCGGGCGTTTACACTATTTAACTAATGACACTCCCCAATTGAAAAAAGTTTAATTTTTAACGTTAAAATCTAAAACATCTAAAATTATGAACTGATTCCGGATAGTCTCGTAAAATCAATTATTATTTAGGTTTTAAAGCTTAAAGTACAATTCAATTTTAAAAATAATTAATTCATAATCACAGTTGATCAACTGACAGATTATTGTTTATCAGAAATCTTCGATTTTAAAGGCTTCATCATTTTGAAATGCTTTAAATTAAAATGTACGCCTAAAAATTAAACATAGAGCATTTTTAAAGTGAAAGCTTTTCGAATTACGCATTCTAAACTGAATGACATCAGAAATTAAAAAGATAAATCAAAGTTTGACAGATTTCTTATTCTCGAAATTCGTAAAATTCTGGGTCAAAAAAATAAATTGACTGTCCTTTCCTGGTTTCATAACATTCCTGGTTTCCCGGTCCAGCAGGCACCCTAAATTTATATTTTATATTCATAAATTTTCCTCACAGTATTTTACCGTAATTCGACAGGAAAAGAAGAAAGATTTGAAGCAATTAAACGAAATCGAAATCTGAAGTGACTCTAAATCTTCTTTTTCGATCTTATCTGGTTTTATTCACGGAATTAAATTGTAGATTTGTCAGGTTTTGACTAAGAGCAGAAAGATTAAAAAATATATATTTTTAGGAAAGAAAGTTGACAAGTAATTAAATATATTATTCCAAAATTTCAATTTATTTAATTGTAGAAAGTATAAAAAGAGGCTATGAATTTTGATCATTTGGTAAAAGTGTAAGAAACTGAAAGAAATTCTTCTTCTTTTTCTCTTCTCAAAGCTGCCATTTCTTTTTTCCTCACGCGTTGGATGAAAGTTTATTGTTTTCTATAAGTTCCTGTAGCAATTATATATTAATATAATACACACGTATATTTTATTTTTATTTTACTTAGTTGATGCGCATAAAAAAGACACGTCAATATTCCATAAATTCTATTGTCTCTATTATATATTTTATTAACAAATTATTTAAGCGCATAGCAATTTTCTACCATCTTCATTTTTTCGAATTACTTTTTCTCATAATTTTTATATTTCCGAAATAACGTTTGATATAATTTTATTTTACGAAACTATGATTCAAAATGATTTCTATAATACTGAATCTCTGTTTATTTCGTTGTTACTTTTCCTAAAACGGTTAAATAGTCATTCGGTATTATACAAATTCTGTCACATAATTATTCTGTAAAATACAAATTTTGTCATATGATAATTCAGAAATATAAAAATGATAAAAAATATTAATTCTTAAGAATAAAAAAGAATAAATTAGCAATTAGAATAAATGAAAATTATAGCCAATTGATATTCGGTCAAATAATTTTAGGCAAAATAAAATTACGGAGAATAGATTTTGATGAATATTCATGCGCCTTACATAACAATAATAATATTAATAATAATATTGTTGGAATATTATATTTACCTTAAGATCATCGATTTTCTGATCCCAATTTTCCTGACCGATAAGCTCCACTGCTTTCACGAGCAAATCAGTCACTCTGCTAACATTTTTTTTGAAAACCGCCAATACATCTGAAGTGCATACTACGCCTTCAGACTCTTTCCAACAATCATAATCTGTAGCCATAGCTACAGCGCCGTAGAGAAGACCTGCTTCTTTGGCTAAAGTTACCTAATAATTAAAAAAATAAAATAATGTTTTAAATAAATGTCATTTTAAATTTAAATTTAGCATCCCAATTTTTTTCCAGGTATAACGTTTCGCGAGCTTATTACAAATAATTTTCTTTTTAGTTTCTAGGAATTTAATTAATATTAAAGGATACTCCTAAATATTTTAGCACGGAAGATTAAATAATTAACTAAATAATGAAAAAAAAACATAATTAATCATTTCTTGAACTTGTCTCTAAAGTCCAGAAATTTGACTAAAAAATTAAACACATTTTTATTTTATCTGTTTATACTGAAAATATAGTGCATATTTAGGTTAAATAATGTGAGTACTAAATTAGAAGTTATTTTAAACTGCTTTAAATTCCTAACTTTTCTAGTAGAAATTTGGATTTTCAAACAGATAGTTGAAATGTTAACCAAATAATTGACTTTTCAGCCAAAAGGATTAATTTTCTACCAAAAAGACGATTAAAAAAAGAAATTAATTCTCAGTCAAAGAGTTGAATTTTCAACTGAACACGGATCAATTTGCAAACAAATAGTTCAATTTTGAACTAAAATAAATCAGCTTTCAATTAATAATGGAATAGTTAAATTTTCAATTGAAAAAATTATTTTTCCACCAAAAACAGATTAATTTTTTGAACACATTTAATTAACTTTTAACCAAGTAGTTTTTATTTTATTTTCCAAATAGTTACATTTTTAACCAAACGAATAAATTTCGAACTAAAATGATCAATCTTTTCCTGAAATAAATGTGTTTTTGAAAAAAAGATTTATATTTTGGACCAAGTATTTTTATTCTGAACCGAAAAGGTGAATTTTTTTACCACAAAGATGATTTTTTAACAAAATAAATGAATGTTAAACAAAATATTTGCATTACGAAATACAAAGAGACCAATTTTCAACCAAATAGTTGAATTTCAAACTAAAAAATATCAAGTTTCAATCAAAAATGAAACAGAAGAATCAATCTTACCAAAGAAGACGAATTTGATAGAAAATGCATGAATTTTAAATTATAAAGATAAATTTCCAAACAAGAATTGAACAGTTAAATTTTTAGTTAAGAAATTCATTATTTTAAGCAACGAATTTTCTATTGAAATAGTCGAATTTGATAACAAAACATGAACTTTCAACTAAACTGATTATTCTTCAACTAAAATCATTAAATTTTGAACAAAAAAAATTAATTTTTAGTCCATAAGATTTATTTCTACCAAGGAAGTCAAAATTTTCAACTAAAGATAATTCTATAACCAAATATTAAATAGTTATAGTTTCAGCAAAAAATTAATTTATAGAAAAAACAAACAAATTTTCAACAAAAAATCAAGTTGCAACTGTAATAGTTACATTTTCAGTAAAAAAATTAATTTTTAGCTAAAGAATAAAACGAATTTTCAACAAAATAGCCCATTTTTCAAATAATGATATGAATTTTTAATTAAACTTACGAATATTGAACAAAAAATTCATCTTTAACAAAAGAGTAAGAGTCAACAAAGTAATTGAATAAAGAGATGAATTCGGAACACAAACTGTATCAGTTCATATTTCAATCAAAGAAGATTAAAATCTTTCGTACAAAATAACAGAATTCAACGAAAAAGAATTAAGTTTCAACAAAATAAATGTATCTTTAACGAAATATTTGCATTATCACATACAAAAAAAAAACAATTTTCAACCAAATAATTAAATTTCACACTAAAAAAGGTCAAGTTTCATTTAGAAATGGACAAGAAAAATAATGTTTACCAAAGAAGACAAATTTTATAGAAAATACATGAATTTTAAATTAAAAAGATGAATTGCCAAACAATAATTGAACAGGTAAATTTTCAGTTAAAAAATTCATTTTTTTAAACAACGAATTTTCAACTTAAATGATGAATCTTCAACTGAAATAGTTGAGTTTAAAACCAAAAATACGAATTTTCAACTAAAATGATTAGTCTTTAACTATAACCATTAAATTTCCAACAGAAAGATTAATTTTCAGCCCAAAAGATTTATTTCTACTAAAAAAGTCAAAATTTTTAACTAAAAATAATTTTTCAAACAAATACTAAATAGTTATATTGTCAGCAAAAAAAATTTCAACAATATAGTTCAATTTGTAACTGCAATAGCAAAAAAAACTGAATTTGCAACAAAATAGCTCTTTTTCAACCAAGGAGATGATTTTTCAATTAAAATGATAAATCTTAACATCAACAAATTGATTTTTAACAAAAGAGTAATTGCAAAGTGAGATGAGTACAGAAAAAAAATGTATTAATTCATACTTCAACCAAAGAATATTTAAATCTGTAATAAAAGATACTAGAATTCAACCAAAAAGAATGAAATTTCGACACAGAATAGTTGAACCTTGAGTCAACAAAACTGATTTTAAACCACAGAACGTGCTATTCAATTTAGTATTGCAATTCAAAAAAAGTTAAGTACGCTCTCGAATAAATTCCCTTACATTAAAAAAAAAAATCCCTGACATTTCCTGGTTTTTCCAGATAGGGTAGATACCCAGGACTTACTTCTGGACACGATGTCATATTAACTAAGTGTCCACCCCATTGTCGAAATGCGTTACTCTCGGCCTTGGATGAATATCTTGGACCTTCTATTGTGACAAGGGTGCCACCTTTCCTGACTGAAATTCCTAACTCTTTGGCGGCACGTTCCAGGATTCCAGAAGTGTGTGGATCAAATGCTGGTTCCATCGGAATGTGACACACACCTGTAGAATTTTATTATTTTACTCGTAGTTTAAATCTATTATTACACGCGCACTTTATGAACCAGGCGGACTGAAACAATTTTTAGATGGTCAGGCGTCTCTTATTTTTGAAAATTCTTTTCCTTCGACCAGTGGATTTTGTTTCAATAGCCAACAAAAAATTATTCATTCCGAATTAGAGCAAAATCGGTTCATTAAACCTCTGCAAACCACTTGAAGTTCTCAACTGAATTTAAATGAGAAGTAATGTGATGTATGAGTAAAAAGTAAATGCAAAGAGTAATGTATATGCATGACAATTCTCGAAGATTGGACATTTATTTGAAAAAACAAGAAGATGAATATCCCCAATTTGCAAAGAAAACTTCCAAGCCAAACCAGTCAGCTCGAGAAACCGTAAAGATTTTTCACGTTTTATTAGCTTAAATTAAAAAAAGACTGTGTGGTATGAATTTAAAACAATTACTACAATTTTCCTAGGTCGAGCCCTAAGTTTAAGTCGAGATACAAAATTCGAGAAAGCCTTGCATTCTTTTCTAAACTTTTTACGTGGTATATTATCTTTAAAAGATCAAAATATCTCCATTAGGGCTCATTCGACGAGTAATTTAATAAGATTTTCACGGAATCTTGAAATTTTTCATTCTCTTTTTGGGAACGAGTAATCACGTTTCAAGGTCAGCTGTGATTTTTAATAGTAGTTTCGCTGATCGTGCCGAAATTTTCCAACGGTATTATACTACATAGCTTATGGTCGACTTTTGTCGAGAATCATCAGACCGGCAGAAATTTTGAGCAGTTTATTCAGAAAAATAATATGAGTAGCTGTGATAAATGAGGCAAACGACCAAGACTTTTAAAATTTGAAAATATTCACCATAATAAATCTATGGGTGGCTATTCTGTGATAAAAAACTGAAATAGTACTAGAGTTTTATCACACACAAAAACTTTAAAAAAAATTAATTTGTATTTCCCGTCATAAAGGGTTTGAAAAAATCATGTATGCTAAGAATGTTTGACAGAAGTTCTGTACATCTTTTTAGAATGAATTTGGTAAAAATTCTAGTATCTATTCTCTTAGGTGCTAAAAAAAGAACCTCAACATTTTTGAGGACATCAAAAAACTTCTAGATATTGAAAATTAAAAATGTTGGACCTTTTTTCTTAAACCTTAATAACTTTGGTGATTTAAAAGATATTAAAGTCTATTTGATCAAATTATTCGCAATAGGGCACAGTTTTGAGAAAATATTGTTTGAATAACGATGTTTCAAAAACTTTAATTTCTTCTTTTTTGTTTATAGGTACCTTACAATGTAATCTAAAAAGCCTGTAAATATCAAAATAAGTTATGCCAATGTAGGCGCCTTTTGCTACTGCGCTTGAATTAGCGTCGCTCACTGATTAGCCGCAGTTAGCGTACAATTCAAAATTGGATTCTAAAACAATTCTTGTAATTTAATTAAAAAAGAATTGAAAAATGCATAAAAATCTTTACACATTGTACAACTTTTGATTTCAGACAAGAAAAAAATGTATAACACATATATTTTTTTATTAACAGTCTATTTTCGTTGACTTTTAAAGAATAACTTATATTTTACAAAACATTTAATTTCAGAAGAAAGTTGTTGAAAATGTAATTCAAAAAAATTGTTTATATACATTCTTGTGCATTTTCAATCATTAATTATTTCCATTACAAGAGTTGTTTTTAATTCCATATTTGATTTACGCGCCAACTGCGGCCAACCAGTGAGCGCCCCTGACGCAAGCGCAGTAGCGAAAGACGCCCGCATTGGTATCCTCGATAAAAATGGGATCTCCCTTAGTTTTTAAGAAATAATTAAGAATGTACGCCGTGGCATAATGTGCCTTGAACCCGAGAGTCTGCATTCTGAAGTTCGTACATACGATTATAATATTCTTATGAATGCAAGGAGTTTTTGAAATAAATATATAAAATATCTCCTAAGTTTCGAAATAAATATTAATTTTAATTGAGAAATGTTACAAACAAAAAATGGTCTACTCCGGAAGGTTGAAACCTAAACCAATGCGAACTTCAATCAAAACTGACAAAAAATTTTATTCACTGAAAATCGTGCTACTGAAACTTTTGTTTACTCAAACCCCTGTAACATTTCAATTATATGAAGTAAATTTGAATCTCTTAAACATTAATAATTTTTAAATTGCTAATAATACTTTCCAAAATTTAAGGAATTAAATTTTACTTTATAAATTAAAATCTATGAAAGGTAAAAATTAATAATTTAGCGTTCGTCACCAAAATTCAGAACTCTGAAATGGTAAAAACTTACAATTACCGAAATGTTTTATTTTTAATTTTAAATTCAATTTTTAATTTTTTAGTTTCAAGTCTTCCTTTAGAATTATTATTTAATTTAGATATTTTTCGAATAAAATATTTTTTTAGTTTGAAGTGTATTATTTGTATAAATCTTCAACTAAAAATCAGAAAATTTTAAACTATTTGAAAGTTAAAAATTAAGACAAAGAATACAGAACACAATTGCTGAAAGATTAAACTGTGTTACAATTACAAATTGAAAATATAATTGTAAATTAGAATTATAGAAACTTTTGAAGATAATAAATATATTATTAATATGCATCACATTATGTAGTATCAAGAGAATACTACAAAAAAAAGAAAACGACTGGATAGATTTTTTCACTAAAAGATGTGATTCTGTAAAATCAAAAGTCACTGTCCTTTTCGCCATTCCAAATTGCAGAATATTAAATACTGCGAGAAATATTTTGAACCTTTAAATTTTAACTATTCTAAACACTTTAAAAATTATTTACTTTATAGTTGGAAACTTTCAAGAATTACAAAATGTCCGAATTGTGAAATACGGGAAATCTCCGGTTGTAATATTTCTTTCCCGGCTGTATCTCGATTTTCTCCCGGTGCAAGTTTCTCCCGACTCTCCTGGGTGCTAAACACCCTGTTCATTATATTCGCATAATACTGACGGAGAAATATCAAGTTTACAACCTCATATTTGGACATTACAAAACAATATTTTTTAATTCTTTTTTGTACTCAAGTAAGTACTTAAATGAAAATATAATTTTTACTACATGAAACTTAAATTTATAAATGATAATATAATTTAATCTGCTTCATATTATTTTAGGCATTCATCTAAAATTACAACATTTTGCGATGCGGCGCAGCCGCCATTTATTTAAAACCATTATTTAAAAATAAGAGCATGCCTTAAAAATTATTTGAAAACCCCTGAAGGAAACCATTTTTACAAGAAAGTAAAACATTTCTACAACCAATTTTTTAAACATGCACTTTTTTGTAAAAAATTGTACAAAATTTAAAAAAATACAATTAAAGATAATAGATAATTTTTTCTAGTATATTCTTTTAGGAAAATCTACAAATAAAAAATAAAGTATAAGTTTCTATAATGCAAACATTTTCAAACTTTTTATTAATATTTCTTTACTTTGTTGCAAAAATTTACGAAGTATTATAGAAAACTATACGATTTAAAATTTTTCATTCGAGTGTTTGACCTCATAAAAACAGTTATAATTTTACATAAATTATTGTAGAAAATTATTATAAATCTTTACAAAAAATACAAAACAAAAATTTACATTTTACAAGAAATATTTGTAGAATCCTCATCAAAAAATAAAAAAATTCACCTAAATATGCACATTTATCAAGCGCAATTTTAAATCATAGATGTTAATTATTTTATTAAATAATGTTATATTAATTAATTCATACAAGGAAATGATTTTAATGAAAAATAACCTTATTTAATAGTGTGTTTAAGTTCATTTTGCAAGATATTAACATTCAGTGACCCTTTAATCATTGTTAATATCGATTTTATTAAATTATAATTACACCAATTGTTAGAAACAAAAATAACTTCAAATTCGTATAAGATGGAGAGTGATTATCTTTAAAATAAATCTTAAACTTACTGAAAATTGAATTTTGTAAGCTTTTTAAAGATCGTTAAAAGTTTTCAAAAAAAATTTTATTTTTTTAATTTATTTGACAAATAATTTTTAGAGAAAAGTCACAAAGATAGAAAATTGTGATCAATAACTAACAATTAAAAAATTATTAACTTGGAACAAATTCGAGGAAGTTTAATATATGGAAATGTTCAGAAATTTTGAAACAATTCAAAAATAATTTGAAGCTAGAAAAGATTTCAAAAAATGTAAAACAAAATGTAGAGTTTTGAAAATTTAAAACAAAAAATTTATAAGTGTTTAAAAATTTTTGAAAAGTTTTAAAACTTTTAAGAATTTTTTAAATCAAAATTCGTATAAAAACTAGAAATGATTTTTTTTATTGAAAAATTAATTTTGAAAGAGTATTTAAAAAGATTTCTAAATATTTCCAACAATAATCTGAATAATTTTAAATCAGTTTTTTTAACCTTGCAGGATTTTCGCAGAAATATAGAAAAAATTCAAGTTTCAAGAGAATAACAAAATTTCCATTAAATTACTGGAAAATTCTTAAGTGATTTTTTGTTTAAACACATTTCTAAAAGAATATTTAAAAAGATTTGGAAACAAAATGTGAAAAATGTGAAAATTATATAATTTTTTTATTTATTAATTTTTCATTTAATTTTTAATTTATAGCATTATAAATATAAATATAAAAGTTCAAAATTAAAAATTGTACAGTTTAACGGCTTTTAATGACAAAATTTTTATTTGAAAAGGGATAATAAAAGCTCCATTTTATATGCGTAAATTATTGAGCGCATCCACTAAAAAAGTTTGAAGCTTTAATTTCTGAAGATTTAAATTCAAGAGTATTGAGTATTATAATTTTTCAGAAGTCTTTATAACTTCAAGTGTAAGAATTTTATCTTTATGAATCCTAATTTTTTGTTTAAAAACGATTATTCATTATTGCCTTATAATATTCTGCAATTCCTTTAAAGTTTAAATATAGGAGCTTTTTTGTAGTAGCTATCATGTATACATCTCAATTTAAAATTATCTCATTGCAATATTCCAAATTTTTTATACTCTAGGTCAAAAAAGAATAACTTTGTTGCTGCAAAACTTGTAAAGTCCTGTAAATTCTGATAGTTATAAATTTTTGTAGTTGTATTTTTTTACATTCTGTTAGGAAATTAAAACTACAATGAAATACAGCAATATACAAGAAAAGTACAAAAAAAAGATCAAAATTTTTCTATCCTGTAATATAGTTGTAATTTATTATATTTATTTGTAGATTCCCGTAAGAATGGTTTTACTTTTTTTTTTACATTTTTTGTAAAACTGTTTCCACCAAGGGAAGACTATTAATTTCTCCATTTTGAACCCAATGCAAATGAAAAGATAATTTTCGACCAAAAAAATTGATTTTTAACCAATTATGTAAATTTTCAACAAAATAGTTGAATTTTCACTTAAAAAATACAAAGCTTTATTCAAATTGTTTAATTTTGAACAAGAAAAATGTATTTTGAACCAAAAATGGACATTGAAAACTTAATTTTAAGGAATTAATTTTAAACCACACTGATGATTTTCAACCATAAAGATTAATTTTCTAGAAAAAAGACAATTTTTTACAAAGTTTATAAATTTTCAAATAACTGATTTTATTTTTGAATGCAAAATATAAATTTTCAATTAAAAGTTGAATTTTTATCCAAAAAGATACATTTTCAATAAAAAATGAATTTTAAGTTTTCTGTTAAAAACCTAATTCTTAACAAAAATAAAAAACGGATTCTAAGTCAAACCGTTTATTTTCTACTGGAATTGTAAAATTTTTAATTAAAAAAAATAATTTTCAACAAAGTAGTTACATTTTCAACTAAAAATAAATTTTCAATAAAATGAAGAATCTTCAAACAAAAAAAATGATTAGCAAGAAAAGAGTTGAACTTTCTACCAAGGAATCTTATTGCCGACCTAAAATTGGATTTTCAACTAAAACTAGAAGCTGATTTTATTTGGAAATGAAGTTGAGTTATATATGTTCTAGCAATGCTTTAGCATATTAAAATAGATAATAATAATACTGGTTATTGGTTCGACTAAGTCATTAAACAAAGTAAAATATATGGAAAAATAAATTTCAAGATAAAATATACTACATAAAATATTCAATTAAAGAGATTATTAAATTACTGGAAGAAATTAAGAAAAAGAAAAAAATACTGAAATTAATGAAAATGAAATTTTTTACCATTATAAATGTTTAATACTTTTTAATTATTATTAAACATATAGTGCATACATTTTCTTATAAAAATAAATTTTTTTAAAATGTTAAAATGGTTCAAAATACAAAACATTCTTAGTTCGCGCCGTAAACAAATTGACTTGTAGAAAAAAGATAAAACTGTTAATTTTTTAATATAAATTGTTTAAATATTTAATATTTCTTTTATATTTGAAAAGGATTAGAAAAAAAAATCATCGGAAAGATATTCTTAGTTCAGTCCGTTAAAAAATTTGTGCCTCTTCCTTGAGAAATAACCAAGCTCTGAATATTTCGATAAAAATTAGTTGCTTCTGTAAAAAATTGAGCTTATTTGCAGAAAAAAGTTGAAACTTTTAATTTTGTTATCTAAATTATTTTAATAATTAATAGTTCTTGTAAATTTACAAAGCAAAATAGAACAAAATTATCGTAAAGATATTGTTAGTTATTTATGTAAAAAATTGAGCCTATTCGTAGAATAAAGACAAAACTCTTCATTTTTTAATATAAATAGTTTAAATAATTAATAGTTCTTGTAAATGTACAAAGCAACATAGAAAATACTCATCGGGTAGATATTCGTAGTAGATTCCGTAAACACATTTAATCGTTTACTCTTAATTGTTTAATAAAAAAAGTTTGAATAATTAATATTCTTGTAAATTTTCAAAGTACCATAGAAACAAAATCATCGAAAAGATATTATTAGACAATTCTGTAAAAAATGTGAGCTTGTTCGTGGAAAAATACCAAAATCTTAGGTTTTTATCTAAATTGTTTAAGCTATTAATAGTTTTTCTAAATTTACAAAGCAGCATAGAAAAGAGTCATCGCATAGACATTCTCCATTGACTTCGAATAAGTAAACAAACTGACTGGTAGTAAAAAGACAATCTCTTAATTTTTTATTCGAAATTGTTTAAATAATTAATAGTTCTTGTAAATTTAAAAAGCATCAAAGAAAAAATTGATTGAATAGTCATTCTCCGTTGATCCCGTAAACAAATTGACACTTAGAAAAAAAGACAAACTCTTAATTTTGTATTCGTAATTGTTTAAATAATTAATAGTTCCTGTAAATTTACAAAGCAACATAATAAATTAAACGTATTCTGTAAAAAAATAGCAATTTATGAAAATTTTTTAAATAATTACAATGTTTGAAGATTAAATAAATATTATTAAAAAACAAAAATAAGCTCGACTCGAATTCGGCACCATCTCTGTAACTTAATCGCTAGGAATGTTTACATCCATAAGGAAAACAGATCCTGAGATCTTAAGACGATATGTGGACTTTAAGCGAAATAGTTAAAAGTTTTAATCAAAAAAACAAATTAAATTTTTTAAATTGTTAAATTTTGAATTATAAAAGATCAATTTTAAACCAAAATGGACAGTAACATTTTCATTTGAAGCAACTAATTTGAAACTAAAGTGATCAATTTTCAACTAAAATGATGAATCTTCGACTAGGACAGATGAATTTTACACTAAAAAGATAAATTTTCCAATTATAAAGATTAATTTTCTACAAAAGAAGCAGACTTTTTTACAGAGTACATAAATGCTCAAACAAATAGTTTAATTTCTAAATGAAGAACATCAATTTTCAACAAAATAGTTGAATTTTCATCCAAAAAGGAAAAAACCCCATAAATAGAATAGTTAATTTTTCTGTTAATAATATAGTTCTTTAAAAAATGGATTTTGAGCAAAAATAGTTCAATTTTCTACTGGAATACTCGAATTTTTATTTTAAAAATTGATTTTCAACAAAATAGTTACATTTTTAACCAAAAATGAACTTACAATAAAAATTATGAATCTTGAACCAAACAAATGATTTTTAACAAGAGTTTAACTTTTAGAATTATTAACTAAAGAAAGATGAATTCGCAACAAACAATCTAACCAAAGTTTCTATTATAATTCTGCAAATATTTCTTTTTTCAAATATTTCTTCTACTATAAAAACTACTTGAAGTAATTTCTCAATCTAAAATTTGGAAGAGGGATTCTTTTAAATTCTTTTCTTCTAAATCCGAATTATGAATCTTAAAAAATTTCCCGTTCCATGTCAAAAATTCTCTGTTCCAAGTTAGGATAAATTAAAATAAATTAGATAATGATTGTCTCTATATGTATGAAATATCAGAAATTCGATTATCAAACTTAAGTCAGCGAAAAAAATATCACAAAACAAAAAAATTGCAAAAGGTTTTTCTTACAATGAAAAATAATAAAAACTCAACAATAAATGATGATTTAATTAGAGAAAACTGAAATAATCTGAAAAATATGCGACTATAGATCAAGGTAAGAATTTTGAAAACAAAATTTGACCAAATATTGTGGGGGCCACTCCCGCTGATAGGTCTAGATTTTCTAGTAAAAATTCCCATTACCGATACTTGCCCACTTCTAATGAAATTTACATTATTCGAGACCAAACATTGCTATCGGAAATGTTTTTCCGAAAGTAGTGTTTGGTTTCGAATAATGTAAATTTTATCTATTAAAAAATCCATTTGTAGAGTCCACAATACCAATATCGAGAGAGAAGTTTCGAAAATTAGCATGGACACAAACCATTTAATTTTTTAGATGTCGGTAAATTTTGATTACCGGTATCATTTGTTTGTGTTACCTGGATATTTGGGTGATGTGCCATCGTATAGGGTTCCTTTTCTGTGAATAGTTCTATCTATAAAACTGTCCGGAATTACCAGATGTCCTCTATCGATAGACTCTGTTAAGGATCCGCAAGCTGTAGAAGCCAAGACGTGAGTGCAGCCGGCAGCACGCAGAGCTTCTATATTTGCACGATAATTGACACCGGATGGATTTATTGTGTGTCCAACACCGTGTCTATAATTGAAATTATACTAAATTTCTAAAGTCTACTCATTTTTTTATCTAATACTAATTTTGCAACGTTTAGATAGTTTTTGTTAGGTGTTTTAATGTTAGATCCACGTGTTGAGCAACCAATTTGAAATACAAAATATTTAATTTTCAAGTTAAAAAATGACAAACTTTAAATTCTAAAATTATGAATACAGGAATTTTAACACTTCACAACATAAAATACTTTTATAAAGGTGCCAAAACAGATATATTAAAAATTTGAAAATTAAGCAATAATGAATGTTTTATAATCAATATTATTGATCACTTTTCAAAATTTTACAATAATAATTTTCGAATTTCAAAGTGTGACATTCAGGGTGGCAGTTACATTCAACAATAAACATAAATATTAACATTACATTAACAATTTTCTCAGTAATTTCCCGATTCACAAAATTTTTCACGGTCAACAAAATTGAAAAATTTGAACTCTAAAGCTCCATTTAAAGTAATAAAAATTAAGCTGCAAATCATTTTTATTTGAAGCAATTCTAAGCTAGAAATATTAGAAATTAAATGATGACATTTCTGTTATGAACTCAACACTTCTTAAATTAAAATGTGATTTTTTTTATTTTTAATAGTTTAGAAATCCTTAAAAAGCTTTAACGTTTAATTTCAAAATCTTCTCGTTTTTAATTATATTTGAAATTTGTTTAGAACTTCCATACACTTTTTAAAATAATTCTAATTCTTCCTAATTTTTTTTTAATCCTGCAAAATAAAAAATATTTACTTGAAATCTTCTAGATTCATTTTTGACATTTTGGAAATCTCAAATCTTTTTAAATATTCTCTTAAAATTAATTTTTCAAAATAAATTAATTTTCTATTTTCCTATTAATTTTAAGAAACTGTTTTTTTATTATTTTCAAGCCTTTCACAATTGCTAAAAAGCTTCTAAATAGCCATGGGCTATTTGCACCGAAATTTAGTTACGAATAGACGGATTTTGTGGGTATACGTACAAATTAAACATTTGATTTATTAATTGCTTAAATTATTTTTAATATTTTCACAATTTTTAATTAATTTTGGATCTTTTCAGAGGCTCTAAATATATTTTCAACTTACTCGAATTTTTTCTAGGAATAATAATAAACTATATATTAAACTTCAACAATTTTAAATGTAAATTAAATGTTTCAAATAGAACAATTAAAATTGCAACGTTCAAAGTATGAAAATTTGATCTGTAATTACTGATTTTACATAAACAGGCAAATATTTCTCAATATTAAGCAATTTTTTTTTCTTAAATAAGAAAATTCAAATTTTAAATTAAAACGATATTTTAAATTTAATTAAGATAATGTGCTATTTTTATCATGTCTTTTTAGCGTTAAAATCGGAAAATTCTTATACTTTGAACTGATTCCGAATCATCTTGTAAATTCAATTATTATGCTCTTGTTAATCCTTAATATATAGTTCAATTTTAAAAATGATTATAATTTATATTCACTTTTCATGAATTAAAAAGGGTTTTTATCTAAAACTGTCGATTTTAAACGCTTCTAATTTTTAATTGTTTGGTCCTTAAAACTGCATTTTAAAATTCATTAAATGAAAAAAGGAATGCCTAAAAATTAATATCCAAAATAGAAAATTTTTAGGTGAAAGATTTTCGAATAACGCAACGTAAAATGAATGATATCATAATTTAAAAACATAACAAGTCAACTAATTATACAAACAACTGCTGAAATCAAACTTAAACAGACTTTTTTCTAAAAATTTGTAAAAATCGGTCAAAAAATAAGCTCAGTGTCATTTCCCGGTTTCCCGTTCCAGCGGCCACCCTGGAAATTATTACTTTTAGAATAACTAAAATTTTATTTTTGTATTTTAAATTGATTGATGTAAGAGTTAATAATTATAATTATTTTGGGTAATATTTTTTTAAATAAAATATCCAGGAACGGTCCATAATAATTTATCATGCTATAAGATAAGAGGATATTTTGAAACGCCAAGACTAAAATCAAATAAATCCGGGAAACAGTAATTGTTTACATATTTTAAAATATTTTTATCTATCCTGCGTATATTATAAATATATTTTTGCACTTTTCTTGTTTCAGATTTTCATACTCTCTTAGGTTAATCTTAATTAGAAAAAATAACAGTTGTAAAAATGTTTTCTTTTAGAACGAAATCTAAGAACAGATTTTTCATTAATTAAATAAAAATTTGATACATATATATATATATATATATATATATATATATATATATATATATATATATAGAGTTTTTTTGTAGCACCGTATAACAGTTAGTATTTACCTTGAAATTAATACTACATCGACTCCAGAAATACTACCCTCAAATAGATTACTAGAAGGCAATCCAAAATCATTTTCAGCACATTCACGTTTGATGATAGAGGTAGATTTTAAGATTTGATTTCCAGGATCGTTAAGTCCAGATCCGCCAATGATACCCACCTAAAAATTGAGATTTTTCCTATTTTTGGTGACAACAAAAATTTCTCCTTCAAATACTTTGACAAAAAATTTAAAAAGCATTTGGGACTCGGCATCTTAAATAAGTAAAAAAAAACATGGAGTAAATTAATATGCTCTGCTCTATTTTTGAACTTAAAATTTTTTAAACAATAAAATATTTACAGATTGAAATTTTTTAATATTTATGATATCCAAGCTTTAAAAATAGTATTTTAAAACTAAAAATGTACGAAGTAAAACTGAAAGATTTTAAAAGGTAATCTTTGAAAGAAAAACGCCATGAAATTTTGCAATTCATGAAAGATTTGTTTCCCCGTACAAAAGACGAAGAAAGAATAAGGGAAAGGGAGTAAGGCTGGTTTGTTTGTCTCTTCCTGTTTCCCATTTTTCTTTAACTGTACCTCATGAGCCGATTACACTGTTTTTTGGATATATATTTCTCTCATTTTATGACTTAATTCAGTTACGCAAATTTATGTAGAAAGTTAAATATATGGAACCAGATATCATTTGCAAATTTTTTAGGAACCTTGAGAAAATAGTTTCTAATCTTTTGAAGCCTGTCATAATTCTTAGAAAGATTATAAATTTTTTGGTGGAAAAATGCAAAAATCTATATTTTTTAAAATTAGACCGTTAGTTATTTTCACCGAAATTTCCGTACGAATAACCTAATTTTGTCAGTATAGATAAATACTTCGTTTAAATTATTTAAAGTCATTTCAAATTTGCGATTAAAATTTCATTCTTTTCAAGCCTACTAAAAATCTTTTTAACTGGCTCAAATTTTGTCTAGGAATTATAGATGTACATCTTTATTATATTTATTATAATTTTTGTTTAGTTTTGAATTTTTTATTTATAAAAACTGATTTTAAATGAAGAATCAAATATTTCTTAATATTAAGCAATTGTTATTTTCGTTAATTAAAAAAGTTCAAATTTTAGACTAAAACTATATGCAAAATCCAATAAAAGCCTTTAATTACGAATATATTATTTTGAACTTATTTTAAAATTTAAAAAATTTTATAAAGTTTAAATCATTTGTTTACATTTGTTTAACCACTAAGACTTTCCAATTGAAACATTTTAATTTTTAACGTTAAAATCTCAAAATTCTTTAATTTTGAAACGATTCCGAATCGTCTTGTAAACTCAATTATTATTCACTTGTTAATCCTTAATCTACAGTTCATCTTTAAAAATCATTATAATTTACATTCACATTTGCTCAACTGAAATGGTTTTTTTATCCAAAAATTTCGACTTGAAACGCTACATGTTTTTTTTAAGTCTTTAAAACTGAATTTTAAAATTCTTTAAATGAAAAATTCACGGTTCAAAATTAAAATCCAAAATGGAAAATTAATAATTAAAAGATTTTCAAATTACGCATTGTAAGTTGTATGATATCATAATTGAAAAAGATAAAAATTTCCCCCCACAAGGTATTTTAACTAAAATATAAAATTAATATTAATACAAAATTAATGTATTTTATAATATCTATTAGGTAAAATAATATAAAAGCAAGGACTCCAAAGCCTTCTTAATTTCAATATTCTAACTCAGAAGTTTTGAAGTCAAAAGATTCTTGTAACAAAAATAACAAACTTCAATTGAAACACGCTAACATTCTCCATTATTATTAAAATATTGTAAATAATCTTTGAAATTTAATGTTTTTTTATTAACAAAAATATATTTAGACGAAAATCACGAATATAGCATGAGAAAACATTTTTTTTTAATTGTAAATTTGTTGCTAAACCTAATTCTTTGTTTAAAATGCCCGATTTCCAGTTAAAAATCTTGGAATATCCTAAAATTCTAAATATTCTTTGAAATTAATGACTTCTAATGACTATTTATTAACAATATAAATTTAAGACGAAAAACGCTAACATAAGATAACCAAAATGGTTTAAGATTATAAATCCTCTTTTAAACCTGATGTTTTTTATTTAAAACCAGCAATTTGCGGTGAAAAAAATACTGACCCAACCTAAAATTGTTCTTTGAAATCTAATTAAACTTTAATAACAAAAGCATTTTTATAATAAAAAAACGAGAATAATTATTTAAATTTGTAGATTTTTTTCTAAACCTAATCCGTTTAAAAATGTTAGCATAGCCTAAAGTTGTTTCAAACTGTAAATATATTTTCTTATTTATAAACTTTGTATAAACAATATAAATTTTTAACGAATTAACCCTCTTTTAAATCTCTTTTTTTGTCTGTAAAATAACCGATTTCTGGTGAAAAATGCTGAAAAAACCATGTCCAAAAATGAAACTTGTAACCTAAAACTATTCAAAAATTAAAAATCTTTGAATTCAAATGATTTTTTTATTAGCAATTTTATTTTTGTACGATAAATGCTAATATAAAATAACATTGTTTAAAATTGTAACTTATTTTCTAAATTTATGTTTAAAATACCCAATGTTCGGTTAAAGATTGACGTAACCTACAATTGTTTTAAATTTTAAATATTCTTAAAAATATAATACTTTTTTTACCAACAAAAGCAACTAGACACTACAATTCAGAGAAAACAATGAATTTTTCAATCTCATAATACGCCACGTCCAAAACTAACTTTCCACGTCAGCTAAAATACATTCATAATAATATTAAAATTGGCGTCAATATGGTCTTAATGACGCGATATTTTTACCGATTAAACTTAATTTGATATTTAACAACGTTTCAGTAGAGTATAATTATAATATGGTTAAACTTTGTACACCATTTAATCATGCAGTTTCACTTCTACTTAGCACATGAACATAGGTATATGCAATTGAACAAAAGAGGATCTGAAATCAGGAATCAGGGTTCCAACAGTACAAACCGGTAGCCGGGAAATTAGTAATTTTATATGCGCTTTATATGTCCAGTATAATATAACTATAAACTAATTAAAGGTTAGAGACAACGTGATACTGTACCTTAATTTTATGCTTGGAGCCCATGATAATAGTCAATATATTTATTATACAGTGATTATATGTTCAATTGATATCTTGACGCACTGATATTGAAGGCACTAACATTAGCTCTCTTAGCACTTAGATATGATATCTTTGGTATGTATATGCCAATGTGGGCGCCTTTTGCTACTGCGCTTGCGTTAGGTACACGCGCTGGTTGGCTTATAGTGGTGGCACTCCCATGCATCGTTTTGATGGCCCTGATGGCCTTACGTTTTATTGTTCGGGGAAACGCTAGATAGCGCTGCGCGCCAGTAAAGACTGAATGCGCATGTACAAACACAATATTTTCAAATATTTTGACATCTCCAAAGTGAAGATTAGTAGAAGCAAAATATTGGATTTGTTCGTTGTGTTAAACCTATTATATAACACTTTCTACAGGTTATATTGTGTATACTTTTATACGTACTGTGTGTACTATTTTATGCTCATTTAAGAACATGTGTTGATTGGTAAGTATTGAATAAAAAAAAAGAAAGTACAATTTGCTTGATTAGAGGTTAGGTTTTTGTTTTTATGTTTAAAAGCAGTAAAAATAAATTAAAAGTGATATAAATACTGATATAATTATATGTCATCTTGAAACATTAAGAAGTCGTTTATAAAAATGTATTTGTTAGAAAAATAAAAAAATTTATTCCAAAACGTAACCTGAAATGTAAAAACAATTAATCCATATGTTATTTAAAAATAAAATTTAATGATTTTAGTGAATTGAGATGAAATATAAGGGAATATATTTGATTTAATAAAGAAAATTAGCAATTATCAATTTCAGGAAAGGTTATCAAGTTTAAGCCTAAGCGACTGCTTATAGGAAGAAGTAAGAAGAAGGAATACTGATGTATTCAAAAACTTTAAAAGTCATTTCAAACTTCGCGTGATAAATTTAGTTATAGAAACTACCAAAAGAACGAGAAAGATGTTTGGTAAAATTGTTTTACTTGCTAGTACGACAAGGCTTATAATTAAATGTATTGTGATTTTAGTATAAAATATATTAAACAAATTTCCTACTTTCAATACATAATTGAAGTCTTTTAATTTTCAGTGCTCGAGTTTCTTCATTTTTGAAGCTGAAACCTTAAAAATCAAAATATTGTCCATTGAAAACCTTTGTGATTAAATTATTGAAGATACCTTATGTATGGACAATTCTTAGTAACTTTCAAATTTTATGTACTGTTTCTTTTCAGTAAGAAAATAATTTATTTATTATATTATTATTTTATTTAGAAAAGCATATATTTCAAACATGCTAAATGAAGTAAAATCCACTTTCTGAGCTTTACTTTAATTTGTTCAAAATTTGTGAAAAAAATTAATAATAATAGTATAAAATTCATATTTTTACAATTATAAACTATTACTTCTTAAGTGTACTAATTGATATCTCTCCTTTCAATTACAGAAAATTATACTTTTAATATTTAAATGTGTACTTTGCATATAAAACACCTTTTTATGCACACATTATGCATCATTTGTACAGGTTATTTACAAGAAATTAGGAATTTGGAGGAGGCAAAGTTTGGAAACAGTTCCTGTTAAGGATTTGTAGATTCATTTACTTTTGGTGTCCGGGGGAAAAGCTGGATGGTGCTGATTTGGAACGTATGTAACAAGCCGATGGGCCTTTTCCGCGCGAAAGTTCAAATATTGTAGATTTAATAGAAGAATAATTAATTAAGGTATGAAAAATAGAATTGATTAAAATTTCTAAAAAAAAATTAACGAGTCCGTTTCCACAATTAAGGGTTTGAAAACCCTACTCCAGCGATGAAATCTTCTTCTGAAAATCTTCTCAACTTTAAAATAAATGATTAAACAAAATGGTATTTTTAAAATAATAAAATTGATAAATTCGTAATCAATTTGCAAACAAAGATTTATTGGTCTGGTCTTTTGAAATCTACCTCTACAGAAAAATCTTATTCAACTTCCGAGTTGACGAACGAGCCGAGGCCGCGGACCAGATTAATCTGTTTTTTATTTCGTCGTTAGGAGCTTAGATACCGTCGCAGCGGTCCTCAGCCTCCTCTCTCTTTTGTGTTTTTTTCTTCTTTTTTCTTCATACTTCGCTGACTTTTGAGATATGGTCCAGGCGCACACATTGTTTATGTTATCATTCGGAGAATCGATTTCTCGAAGGTCTCATTAACCGTCTCAACAAAATTCAAAACAACTCTTCACTCAGTTCTTTTTAAC